>CABFOV010000924.1:0-90953 GCA_902141375.1 Timema poppense
TAAATCTTTGCCGGGACCGAGGATTGAACCCCGGCCGCCAGCATAGAAGTCTGACACCTTACCCCTAGACCACCAGGTCGCCTAATTTGATGTGTTAAATTATTCTCTTTTTCTTAAGCACCGCATCTTATTACCCGTTCGGGTAATGTAGGCTACTAACCGCGCTAGTGAGCTTAAGGATTAGGAAGGCTATATCAAGAGGCAGTGTACCCAAATTTGCCTGGAGGGAAAGTGGCAAACATGTTTAAAAAATCCTCTCAGTACACCCGATCTAGATTTGAACCTCGATCTCCCTGCTATCGTAAGTATAGTCTAATGCGAGAGTAGTGCGCTAGACCATTCGGTCACCATAACGGGTAAATTATTCTCACGTTTGTATTTATGAAATTTGACAAGTGACAACAACAAAAATTTTAAAACCCTAAATAATATGTAACTATTTAAATGTATTATATTTGTGTTCTTTATTATTTTAATGATGATTTACTTAAATGAAAAATTAGCCAAATTTATATAATATACCTCCTCATAAAAAACGTAAAATAAAATGGAATGTCACCATTTAAACACCTCGTTTGGTCTCATTTATACTAATAATACTTGATTATTTATACAATTATGATATTACTGTTAAGGCACAGTGTATGGTTACTAATACATTAAAAATAGCCTCAACCCAATAGATTTATATAATATTGTTTAGTTCATTGAGATCTACTAAAATACTCCACCCCAGGCTGTACATCTGGATCTGTTTGTAAATTACTTATCTAATAAAAAATGTTATTGGGGTAATTTTAGGCCCATTATTACGTACACACACCAAGGTTGGCCAAAGCTTAATCTAATAAGTAGAGAGTATAGCTTTAGAATACATTCATCTAAATGAGTTTAGAGGAAGAACGAATTAACTACTGTTATAACAATAAAAAGCGTAACCACAAACAACGCAGACAGTCACGTAATCCGAAACTCTACCTTCTGGTCACCAGCAACTTGGTTCATTGCGAACCTGACGCCCTATATACCGTGGCCAATGGTGTGGGATTTCAAGCATGTTTCATCTAAGATAGCTTACATATTAAATTGTGCATAAAAATAATGATAACACTAACGTATATCTAATGAATATTCAACTTGATATTCGTATTATTTAGTTATAATAAGAGAAAATATTATTCAAAATATATAATTTATAATAATTATTTACATATAAGATTTAAGTTAAATAGTTTAGTAAGTTCTCAAACTACTGGACTGACTTTAATTATAATTTAATCTTATAATGTATTGGTACATCAATTCAACTATTACTGTGCGAATTTCATAACCAGCCTTTTTATTTTAATTTCACAACCCACTCAAGCTGGGAGTATAGGGAATGCGAGAAAAGCCAGAATTTTTGCAGTTTTTTATAGTAACAATTTTTGTCCAAAATAAAAAAATCTTCCGTATAAACAAAGAATTTAATCTTCTTAATCTAGTGATATCAACAGTTGGTGATTATTTCTCATGAGCATAGTGTCATTGGATGACAAACTTTTTAAATGAAGATAAAATTTGACATTAAATTCCAGGACACCCTTGATAGATATTCAAGAAATCTGAAGGAAATTAAACTATGTTTCTACTGCAGAATTATTTAATTTCCTTTGAGCAAAAAAAAAGTTGAGATATGAAAACTGGAAAAATACTTACTTATCGCGTTACCTACATGCCCAGCCATAAAAAAAAAAATTGTTTAGCCCCTTTGAAGATTTTAACTCTTTTTTTGAACATCTATATAGACTATTAAAGGTGTGTGAAGGTCATTTTTTTAAATGCGAAGCGAATTAGAAGAGACGCTTGAAATATTAAAGGCAAAGTCGAAGCCAAAGTTGAAGATAAATATTATTTAAGTTGTCACATAACACTATTTTAATTTTTAAATTATCCCTTAAGTGCATCTTCGTACATAGAAAGGCTTAGAGAAAAAACAAAGGACACTATATTATTTTATGCTGATATATTTAAATTTATCTATGCTTACATTATAGATGTCAATTAATAGCTAATCTTAAATTAATATCCAAAATATTTTCTAAAATTATGTCACATTTAGTTTGATACTTCAAATCTGTTGATAATATATCCAAGTTGTTATCTTCCTTCGAAATGTTTTGAAAGTGTGAAAGTCATTGTGAGTAAAAAGAAGGAAAGTTAACCTTTGAATTTGAACTTTCAAAGCTTCACAGCCCCCTAAATACTATATGTAATTTAATTGTGCTTTCAAGCTTATCTATATATAAATATATAATTTAATAATCAGATATCCAAAGCTATTATTTGTTCTTTTTTAGTGAGGATTACTCCATATAGATATCATACCATTACCAATTCGAAGGTGGGTGGGTTACCTGATAGCTTGTGATCTCAATAAAATTACACATTTGTAGCCGACGATTTCCGCACGTCCTTCATAGACTCTGCCTTAAAATATGAGTGAATAATGACCCTGACGAATCTGGGATAGCTCAGTGGTTAGAGGATTGGCGTACTAAGCCCAAGGTCCCTGGTTTGTATCCCGTGTCCAAGTGTCGTTTTTAAATTTTCAGAATGTGATATCTATATGATGTTATAATCTCAGTATTGTTTATCTATGGCTGGATTCATAAAAGTCATAATTCTTAAGCAACAAGTTGTAGCTCTATCAACTTGTTCAAACCAACTAATATTCTCCAATAACATTAATTATTTATCTTTCACTAATAAGGTTAAGGAATTGAATTTTACCTTTTATTTAATATACTATCTAATACAAATTTGTGATATTTTCTGTTACTAAAACGAAGATCTTGTAAGGAAAGAAACCTCAAATTTTATAGCACGAAATTTGAACCCTAAGGAGTGGTGATAGTTAACTCTATCAAATCCTTCAAATAATTTAGAAAGTAAATTCGGTGAAAAGATAAAATGTGTCCAAAATACTAGGTGAATCCATGATATTATTTATAGACCTATGGGAATATATTTTTTTTGTCGTTAAATATAAGACTAAAATTATGTTTATATATTTGCACGTCTATTTAGGTAATTTGTAGCTGTCGCTTTCTACGGATTATATCCATACTTATAACCGGGCTCGTGGTAAAGTGGTAAGATCACCCTACTGCTGACCTAGAGGTTCCGGTTTTGATTCCCGGCTAGTTCTGGGGTTTATTTTATCAAAGGGTAATAATTCACATGCTCACCAGGGTTTGGTCATTTAAGCTTAAGATAAGGCAGAAGGGAGCGCGAGTAATTTTACAGTTTTTATAGCATTACATTTTTTTTTACCAAAATAGATAAAATATGTCTCCAGTAACAACATATAGTTTAGTTTTATGCACATGCTAATATCAACAAATCTTGGATATCCGTCAAGGTTGTCCTGGAATTTTGTCAAAACAATTTCTCTTTATTTAAAAAGTTTTGACAAAGTTCCAGGATACACTTGACTGAAATCCAAGATCTGTTGATATCACCATGTGGAGAAAACTAAACTCTATGTTGCTAATGGAGAAATATTTTATTTATTTTGGCCAAAACATTTCAATTCTATAAAAACTGTAAAAATACTTGCGCTCGTTTTGGCCGCACCTTAAGAACTTCATTGACTTTACCTCGTCATATTCACTATCATCATCCTCTCACCTCATCATATTCACTATCATCATCCTCTCACCTCATCATATTCACTATCATCATCCTCTCACCTCATCATATTCACTATCATCATCCTCTCACCTCATCATATTCACTATCATCATCCTCTCANATGGTAAGAGCCTCTACAGTAAATATGTAAAGTTCGTTCACGGTAGGAGTTTACCTCTGAAAGGCCTTTTTCCCTACCAGAAATCTATTATATAGTAGGATATTGGTAGGAAAAAAGACCTTTCAGAGGTAAACTCCTACCGTGAATGAAGTATAAGATTAGTACATTCAAACATTCCCTGGGCAACGGTACATTAGTACTGGCTAATCTTTCCACAAACTGAGCTACAGGTTGATTTAGCCCGGAAACACGATTATTATTATTATGTACTATTGTTATTATTAAATAGCTCCAATAATATAGTAAAATGTTGATAGTGTTAAACACAAAAAAAAGTCTGTATTTTCTAAAAGGTTCTACCAGTCGATTCCTACTATACCGTTTGTACTACTAATCTCACATAATAGTCGAAGTGGTCTGGAACCACTTGGTTGTGACGCTACTAATTATGTTATTCGATAGACCATGAATGGCTTTTCAAGATCTATAAGCACGTCTTCTCGTTCTCTTGGCGACACATACTCAGAATCTAATACTCACAATCCATGTGTTCTGAGCTCACAGCGAGTATTACTTGATATTCAGAAATACCCGTGTTCAGTTCATTATTGCGAGAGGGGAAAACTTGTGGGATTGACGTATAAAGGATAATAGGGCAGTGAGATTTTAACCGGGATTAACCATCAATTAGGGTATAAATTGGGAGATAATTTGTTGAAGACACTGCGGGAAATCATTGACAGTAGACTAGACTGCCATAGATTGGAATATAGAGGTTCGAATCTTGGTCGGGTGTACTGAGGTTTTTTTTTACAAAACTGTTTTTCCACTCTGCCTTCACGCAAATGGTGGTACATTTCCTATAAATATAATCTGCCTCATCCCTAAAATTACTTGCGTAGTTAGTACATAAGCGTATAACCAAATGTTTAGTAAGATCCGGTGCTAAGAAATCTATCTGTCTGAATATGTGTCCATGTAAATGTAAGATTAAATCCCAAAACAATGTTTTACGTTTCTTTGTATGGTTTGTATTTGTTAAGGAATCACGATTTTCCCCGTGGATTTAATAATAGCGGCGCTCAGTAACTATTAATCTGTAAATCCCTGCCTTAGATCATGCAGCCACCGAAGGGGTTCACGAACGAATTCAATTCACGGATAGTATAATTTATTAAATTTAAATTACATCCAAGAGATAGATGTATACTTGAACCCACCATAAATAAAATTCGATAACGAAATATTTCTCTGTATTAAAAACAAGATTTAATAAAATAAAAAAAATGCAGTAATTAAAAGTAATATTTAAAATCTCAACTGTAAAATTCATAAATATAAATATAAAAGTTGTCATGTTTGAAGTCTACTTGCAAAAGTTGCGAATATAGATAGATTATAAATGTATATAAACGTTTTAGCTCGTAGTCCAATTATTAACTTCCGCATTTTAATGGATCTTGCAAGGATTATAATTAGGATGAACAGACATTAAAATATAGAAGAAAAGGAAGAATTTAGACTGGTATTAATAATTAAATGTAAAACTCACTATTTACTAGCGTTATCTCGTTTAAAAAGTTCTGTATTCTTTTAGAATATAGTAATGTGCGTCACCGACAGAGATAGCTTAGCGATTATGGGCTTAACGCTGACCTGGAAATCTGGAGTTATAACCTGAAAAGGTTTATCTACAAATTACTTTAAATTATTTCTAAGTTACTCGCCAGGTCGGAATCCCATTCTTATGATTGCAGATTAAGCTAAAATAAGTTCGGGGATAATTTGAACGAACATTAAGATGCTTGATATTAAAAATAAATAATACGACACTATAGAAAAGACTTTCTAGTATTATAACGAATGTATGGATCTTGGAAAAAAAAAAGTTATTTGTTGACTACTCTTAAATGATTTATATTTGTAAAAATAAAAATAAACTTTTAATTATCTTGAAAAACTATTCCCGGATATCTATTTTTGACCTCAATCTTCAAGGCAGTTTTCAAAAAAATATAATTATTTGAAAATGTATAATATGTTTGTTAATTACCCCTGAATTAATTTATTTTATAAATATCAACAATGTTAATCATTAATTAAAATAAACTTCAAATATAAATTTTGAAAAACTACCCTAAAGTCTTTTTCAAACAATTTCAATTTTTTCAATAATAATCTATTAAAGATTTTTTTAAGAATAGCAAGTAATATATTTAATAATTATTTACAATGTAAGAAGCTTTAACAGATACCTATTTCAAACCAAATTTCTAGAGCCATTTATAAAAATATTCAAATTAAAAAAAACCTCACCACTAAACAACCCTTAAACCTTTTTTATCCAAAAATCAAATGGTCAGGACTGGAAATGTCCCATACTAAACATATCAAACCTTTATTGGTTAGGTAAAAAATTGAAATTTAGTAAAAAGGTTAAGTCCACAAGAAAATCCTAAATTTTTAAATTTAAAAATTACCAAATGGAATTGTGTGTGTGTGGAGGTAGTGAAATGGGGAAATAGAAAACAATCCCAAATTTATAAAATAAAACGCCTTAAAACATAGTATAAAATAGAAATTTTACCAATAACTAAATAAGTATGAAAGTTTTAAATTTGTTTTAACTTTAAAATTAAGATCTGGGTTGAAGGAGAGTCAAGAATTTCAAAAACTAAAACATAAAGTGTTCTAAGTGTGGTAGAGAATTTATATACTTGCAAGCTGTCAGGACAACCCCTCTCCCTCCCTACAAATAATAACGTATAAAAAAATCCTGGAAATTTTAATTACAAATTTGGTTCCAAAAGATGTGGTCTCAAAACTTTCCAAGCTAATAGGAAAATAACCTATCGGGAGGGAAGAAATATTGAAATCCGGATAAATGAATGGTCTTAATAAATGGAATTTCAAAATTGAAAAACCGGGAAATGCAAGAGCTAGAAATTGATACAGCTAATGTAGGACACTATTTTATTTGTGATTGAATAAGAACCGTATCAGATAGCCCATTAAGTCTTAATATTTCAAATTGGCAATTTGGGAACCAAAATAGGTTGGAGGAAGGGACAGTATCTTGAAAATTCTCCAAAACTATTTGAAAATCTATCTTTTAATGTGGAAGAAAATTTAAATTTGGTAAAATTAAAATTGGTAAAAGATTCACCTGCATAGCATAAGAGTTGAAAATTTTTTAAATCAAAACATTAGGGGTCTGGGAAATTGATGAAATAATGGAGGGCCTTCAAAACTACTAAACGAAAAAATGATATGTTTGTCGGATTTAATTTTTAGAGGCAGGCAAAAATATCAAAAAAATCACATAAAATAAAGATTTTTTTGAAAAGAGATACATATCGCTGCTTACACATAGCTATCGAAGGATAAGCTATAGCCGATACAGGAGTGAATTGATAATGAAAATAAACAACTTCTGACGGCATATACTGGTGAAACATGATGCTCCTCAGGAAACCATAATTCTCATTTTTCCTATATATAGACCTATATATATATTAGTCTATTATTCATTTAATTATTTTATAGTCATCTTAAATGACTAATGAGGCTGTTTCATTATTTCACATAAGCACAAGCTCTCTGGTGTTGACAAGCTTTAAATATTAGTTTAATATAAGGTAAAAAAACTACTTAAAATAATAGTATGACGTAATTTTATTTATTTTATTTATATCCCGCTTCAGTGATCGAAAGGCCTAAGTTTTCTCTATAAAAGTAGACTGAACTACCGTTGACGGGGAGATTGTAGCTTTAATTTTTTAACGCCGCGTCTTACAACCCATTCGGGTTACACGCCTATGTACTAATTTCACTAATGTGTTAGGGATTACGAAGGTTTAATGGATACATAATATACCAGCATTTGCGTGGAGATAGAGTAGTAAACTATTTAGGGAAAACTACCCTTGGTACACCCGACCGGAAACGATCCGATCTTTCCGTTTTCAGTAGTCTACTCTATTGTACTATATTGTGAGAGAAGTATCTTAGATCATAGGGCCACCAAAATGGGTGGTGATCTAATTCTGGTCGGGTGGATATACTTCAATAGTTTCTCCCTCTTACCCTAACCAAATGTGGTTAAATTCCCTCTAAATGATACCTTAACTCATTTTTAATCAATCAGCGTTATCTATCATACATGCGTACAAGCCAAACGAATAGCGAGACGCACATAGTCTTTTTAAAATAATTATATGATAAAATATTTCAAGAAATATTGAAAATACACTGACCGCATGGTCTAACACGTTATTCTCACGGTGGACTAGACTGCCGATGACGGGGATATCTAGGTTAAAGTCTTGATTGGATGTTTTCCAAAATTGTTTTCCACTCTCCCTACACGCAAATGTGGGTACACCTCTTATAAATATATCCTTTCGAAAAACCATTAACACAAATAGTACACAAGCGTATAGCCCAAACGGGTAGTAATACGCGGCGTTAAAAAAAAAAAAAATTTGAAAATGGAACGCTGACGTGGAAACGGTCCGTGAAGGAAACTAGAATGGAGCTTTATGACTGGAATTAATACGTTGTGTAACGAAGCTTTTCATTTTTACTTCCCGGCAACAACCTGGAAATAATTAATTGCACAGTTGTGCCTCCATATTGTGGTGTCGAGGTTATATGGGTGCTACATCCATTTTATTAGGGGTCGAGCTTTGTAATTCCAGAGGACGACACGATGACCATCTATGTGTTTTGGGGAGAAACGTATTGTGCTTTAAGAGCGTTCATTGGTGACCTGGTGGTCTTGGGGTAAGGTGTTGGACTTCTGTGCTGGAGGTCCGGGGTTCAATCCTCGGTCTCGGCACAGATTTATCTGATTACCAAACCCTTCCTTCACCTCTGACAAGACATCTTGTGAATGTGGGGAATTACAAGCCTCCACCGTGGTTCGGATCCCACGTTAAACTGTAGGTCCTCCATTTCATCTCACAATCACCCTACCATTACACATTAGCGTACGTGCGTATAACTCGAACGGGTAGTAATACGTGGTGCTAATAATAATAATAAGAGCGTTCATCATAGCAGGCCAAATTGAGTTCCACGTTCGTCTGTGTGCGCGCGCGCTCGAGGCATGGGAGTGAAAGGGAAAAAGAAAATACCTACATTATGACAGAAATGTGTGCAGTGCATTCGTATCTGAATGATTACTGGAAATTTTCTGCGGCCACGATAGGGGACAAAGCGACCAAGTTTATTGTTAGTAACTAAAGTGTATCCCTTTAATGACAGAATAAGTATTTGTGTACAGTGATTATCTATGGAGACATTCTATGGTTCAAAACGGCCTTTTCATTGCAGTGTTAGAATCCAAATTTAATTTAATATGTCAACAATGTTCAGTATTAGGAACCTCTATTAATTCTTTATCTCCTTTAGTGTATAATCAGAAATGACGTACGTGTAATAGTTTTCATGTAAATTTACATTTTCTAGCCTACTGTTACACAGAGTTGATTGGCATGTGATGCACCCTCTTAAACGAGAGAAGCACCCTCAACTCCCCATCATGGGTGAAACTAAAGCCTTAGGCTTATAGCATTAAAATCACCAGATTCGTTATTAGATCCACAGCTTAGGAGTCCACGTCTTATACGACAATGGAATTTGTGAGAATGGACATCTGGAAGGCCTTTTTTCCCTACCAGTATCCTACTAAGAAATTTGGTAGATATTAAAAATCACCTTTCAGAAGTTTATTCCTAGACAAATCAGTTTACTCGTATATCCGTTAATTTTATGTTAACTAAAGGGTAAATATGATTTAAAGGAAATACACGTCCATTCCCATTTGCTTGGAAAGAAAGAGAGAGAGTAGGAAATAAATTAAGGAAAATACCCAATACACCTATCCAGGATTTGAATCCCTAGTTATCTATCACCATAAAACCACATTAGAGGACATTAACTTTAAGTCCACGCTTAAACCAACTCAGGTTATTTGTTAAATATGTTAAGTACTCATTGGTATAACAGCTGACAGTTGAAAAATAATCATTGTTGTTTGAATATTCTTTAAACTGTACTATTTAGCCGTTAAAATTCCAACCAAGCAATTAAAGTTATTTCTATGACAAATAAAATATGATGGGAAGTCTTTAACAATGTTTGAAAGAACAGTAATTTCCATTAAGAAAATATAAAATGCACTAAATATATGAGTGCTAGGCGAATGCTTAAAAGAGACTGACTACTTTAATTTAACTCCTTCGACCCTCCAAATGAGATTTTTTGAAGTGTTAAATTACGCATCAAAATAATAAAAAGTTATAAAAATGTTTTTTAATATAGGTTCATCTCTTTTATTAATTCCAAACTATTTTTATATGCTATCATTTTTCTTCAATTTATAGCGTTGTCACGATGCATTTAATAAGCTTAGTGCAATTAGGGAACAATAATAATTGAATTATCACTGTTAACTTTGATAATTATGTCTACTACCCAAGAGTTGGGTGCACCAGACAGGACTACCATGCACAAATGTTCGACATCTATTTTAACCTAACCTGACCTAACCTCTGACAGACAAGTGCTAGACTAATATTACGTTCAACGCTAATACTTTCCCAGACTTTCAAGTGAGTATATTAATCAGGATATTTACTAAGTTTTGGTTGTTTTGGAAGTGTCGGATATGTCACAATGCTAAGTTGTCACTTTTTAAAATTCACAAAAACCGAATTATTGGTTTATAACCAAATTCTGAATTGTATCAGTTATGGTTTTTCTGCAGCGTATAGTAGAAATATGGAATTTTTAAAAGTGTGAATAGGTACATTTCACCTCTGGCGAATATGAGAGAGTTGGTTCTCTTGTGGAGACTTGACGAACTAGAAAGGTCCGGGTACGCATATTATGATTCTTAGTTCAATACCTATAGCTGATATTTATGATACTTTCCTTACATAATGTAATTATGTTCCTAATCTAAAGAGTTGATAGCTTTGTTTTTTCTAAGGTCACATTATAACACTAGCCTGCTATTTTAAGTATTTATTAGAATTCGTTATTCATTATTGTAATAAAAAAAATCCTCATTTTTCAGTGTGATAGATAAATGTGGGTATTATTATTTATCTTTATCTATATAATTGTGTTTTTGTTGGGCGCCACCCCTAGTATCTAGGGGAAAAATAATAATTAAAAGAAAGAAAAACAATGTACATCGGCTAATTCAGTCAGTGGCACTAAGACTCTCAATACGCGAGACAACTG
Source organism: Timema poppense (assembly GCA_902141375.1). NCBI lineage: Eukaryota > Metazoa > Arthropoda > Insecta > Phasmatodea > Timematidae > Timema > Timema poppense. Next base: position 11,051 of record CABFOV010000924.1, read on the forward strand.
GGTAAAACTTAAAACTAAAACATGAACAATTTAGATAAAATGGATTGTTGGAACAAAATGTAATTTAGACTACAATAAAAAAATAAAATGCATAAAACAACAATTGTTGGCACTTTTGTGGATTTATTGTTGTTTGCCTTTTTACCACATCCAAATCCTACCTACGGAATTCCGGTTAGTTATAATTATAATTTAACAAAGTATAGAACAGTATTGTTGAAACCAAAAAGAAGAGAAAAAAAATATACAATCAATAAAATTAATAATTAGAACATAAAATAAAATGTTAATTAATTCTCTGCATTAGTCTGTCTTTATGGAAGTAAATAAATTCTGATTTATATAGGAGAAAGAAAAAAAAAGATTGCGATAATTGAAAGTTGAAGAATTGGTTTGACCCCACCCATGAATAATTAGTCCATATTGAAACACCATCTTCATAAATTTGTTTCACTTTAAACTCTTCCACAAGTTAAACGAAAATAAATAGTATAGTTCTTGCACACACACTTAGCTCTCCATTTTTGCTACTTTTACTTTAATCCACAGCCTTTGATTCACTTTAAAATAATTTGATTTGGGAGCTCCACAGATTTGGCTCCATGTTGGACCAACAACCAGGAAGAAGACTTCTCTACTATTCAAAAACCTTCCAATCTTAAATTTAAAAATGTTCTATTCTTACTTCCAAGTCCAAAGAGAAAGCTAATATATATAAAAAAACGAAAATAAATTGTTGGAAATGGACTAGGGAGAAAATCAAATGAAATGCAGGTTTAATATTAATATTGAAATATATCCAAATTATGTTTTCTCAAAAGAATTAACTGTCTATTTCCTTCTGTCAAATTTAAACAGTGGACCCGTTTTTGACTTTTTTTCTTCTTTTACAACACGAGGTCCGCTACTCAATTGTTTGATAGAACTGCGCATGCGCATAATTAATATGTTTAATAGAAGGTAAGTGTTCTTCTTAAATCAAAATTCCTTATTTATATTATTTAAAACAATGTTATACGTTGTTCCTTGCGTCCTTTTATTTTATTGAATGGGTGTAAATAGTATTATTATTCAGGCCGGCGACACAGCGGCCGAACTTTGAAGTCCTTAGTTTCATACAAAAATAAGTGGGAAATTATTCACAAAAATTATAAAAATATAGGGAAATACAAGGTAGGGTGGCAAATTACGTCACAGTAAAAAAGAAGAAAAGGAAAATTGACCACGCAAAATTGTTTGTAATATTGCTACCCCCTCCCCCCCCTCTCTCTCTCTCTATATATATATATGTGTGTGTTTGTGTGTGTGAAGAGCTATCTTACAATTTATGTAAATGGCAACATTTGAATAAAATACAGGGGATCGAGGTTTTTTTAAGAAACCCCTTGTTTCAAGTACTGAGATAATTTACAAACCATATTATTTCATACTGGTCTACGCTTACAGATTTTAAAAACCAGTTTATTATGAATGTTTACTCAAATTAAATGTAAGAATGAAGATAAACTGCCGAAGCATTACCATAAATGGTATGTTAAAAGTATACCATTGGTTTAAAATAGGACAATGGCAGTTAAATAATTCACTGATTGTCAAACAAGAAATATTTCAACTATATTTTGGAATATATTCATAGAATAAAAGGAAATTATTGACTTTAAAGCTAGGTCATCCAAAATGATTTTGCTTCAATGTATACCTTTATTTTATAAATTAAGTAATCATATTAATATAATATTTTATTTTCATATAAACTAAGACATATTGAGACTTTACTTTTTTTTAGTACTGTTTTCTGATTTTCCCATATTTGATTTGAATTAGACAAAGTCGACAAAAGTAAAACATTCTTAGTTACAAATATTCCTTATATTTAATTCATGAGGAATACCATTTGTTTAAATAGTAAATACTTTTGTTATATTTATATTTACTTTGATATATTATAACTTCTATCTTTTCGTGGATGTAACTATTAAATTCTAACTGACTGTGCTTGAAATTCCAGTAAGAGACATGGAGGTACACTCTAATTCAAATATTTTGATAACTGTAGTTTCTTGTGTTCTTTCCGAAGTGCATATGCACATAAAATAAATTCAACTAATTGTCATATCTCTTGTTGCAGCCAGTGCCGTGGTGTAGTGGTCAGCGCACCTGGCTGCGAGACCAGGGATGGTGGGTACGATTCCCGACTGGCACAATGAGTATTTTTTCCTGAAAGGGGAATTACCCCAACAGTCACCAGGGTTTGGTTAGCTAGACTTAAGTAGGTGTTGCGAATGGTTCCACGCCCTCATATTCACTATCATTATTATTATTATTATTATTAGCACCGCGTCTTACTACCCGTTCGGGTTATACGCACTTACGCTAATGTGTAATGGTAGGGTGATTGTGAGATGAAATGAAGGACCTACAGTTTAACGTGGAATCCGAACCACGGTGGAGGCCTGGCACTCACCACATTAACAAGATGTCTTGTCAGAGGTGAAGGAGGGGTTTGGTAATCAGATAATTCTGTGCCGGGACCGAGGATTGAACCCCTGCCACCAGCACAGAAGTCTGACACCTTACCCCTAGACCGCCAGGTCACCGTTATTAACTATCACCATCACCTCATCGGGAGCTGGAAAGAGCCTCAACGGAAAGTATTTACGATTAGTACATTCGGGCGTCCTCTGGGAAACGGTATATTAGTACTGGCTAATCTTTTCCCAAACTGAATTACAGATTGATGTATTCTAGATGCGCAATATTATTATTATTATTATTATTATTAATCATCTGTTGTTGCAATACATTTACCAAATCTGCCAACATTTTGACGAGTATTTTTCAGTTTACAGATTGTTAAGGTCAAAATCGACTAATTAATTTGACGTGTATTTAATTAGGTGTGAGGTTTTAATGTTCAACGCGGCTCTTTTTTGAATAGTTTGACCAACACAAGACACTGAATTTGACACAGTACGCGTTTTGTCCATTTAAAATCAAGTCTCAAACACCTTGTAATATATAAACTGGAGTCGCTGGAACAATACATAGTTGTAAAATTGTATGAGACCTTTACTAGAAAACAGTGGCATTTAGATGAGTGAAATAATTATAAAAATAATTGAACCACTATGTATTATTCAAAATTTCACAAATATAAAAATTACAACAGCATTAAACTAATCTCACGGTGATTAAATAACAGGTAAATTTGTTACAAGATCATGCTAGAACCCAAAAAAATATATCGAAGTGCAGTTTTCTGCATTTTTTCATTTGACAACAGTGAAATTGGGATCAATTTTAATAGTTTTTTTCCTTTTTTAAACATTATTTTTCAAATACATTGTATTTTATTAAATATATGTTAAAACATTTTTTTATATATACACCTTTTTTTAAAAACTAGAATACAAAAAATCGGAAATTGATGTGACGTTTGGTTTTAGTTTTATTCGTACCTAAGATAGATGTTATCACATCAGTCACTATAGCTCATTTTAGGCCTTTTTAGGGTCATATTTTGCCATATACACACATGCGTGTGTTTGTAAGTGCAAGAAAGGTGGTTCTTGAGACATTCATAAGATATTTAGTACAACCAGTTGAAACTATGACAGAATTTCATGAGCTTCAAGTTCAAAATAAATTGACGGGTCTTATGCGATGATCCACTGGCTATCAGTGTGTAGGGAATGTAAGTCGTGGGAAATGTTTGGGTGACGATTTAAAAACTATTGATTAAAAGTTGACTCTGAATGTTTTGTGTATATATAATAATAATAATAATTTAATCAATTATATTTAACTAATCTTGGTATCACGGTGAAAATTGATTATGTGGTATTAGTTTTATAATGTTATAAACAATACGTTTAGTGTAAAGGTCTGCATATACCAGGTAAAATGCCCTTACATGTAGAATGTCTACTATCATAAGAGATATGATGCCAAGTATAACATGTATATAGCGTTATTAACCTACATATACTGTTTACAATGAAATATATGTCTTAACTTGACGGATTACACTATGAAGAAGTTTATAAGATAGTGCAATAATTTAATCCGTCAAGGTAAGACTAATATATTTCAGGGTAAACGGGTAAATGTAGTGTTCATTAGCTTATATTGTATTTGAAACATCTGTATTATTTTATAATTAGGCCTATACTAATTTATCAATTGTAGATGAAGTAGCCAGCGTTGTCCGGGCTAAACATTTTTAGTTCAATGATTGTACCTTTAAAGTCATTACCTGCATTTCCCAAAGCCTTTTTTTTTAATTCTGACCAGCCTTTTAATAACATCTTAAAAATCTAATCAAAATTTTAAAATTCCGGCTTAGACTTGCACATATTTGTTCAGAGGGGCTACTAATTTTTAAAATTTTAGACCTATGAGTGCGATATATATTGCTTAATGTTCATGACAGACAAACAAACTCTTCATTTTAAAAATTTGGATCTATGTTTTAATTTACATTTTTGAGCCTGTGTTGTTAATTTTTAAAGTTAACATTTAACTATACATTTAAAATGACTTTATTAAAAAACTTAACTCGATTTTTTTCCCTATAAAGTGTTACATTCAAAAGGAACAGAGAACTGATATTAACTCTAATACTAGTACATTGGGCAAATTTATTCAAAGGTTTTATAAATAAAAGATGACGGAACAGTCTATACTCTAAAGAATCATACTGGATAACATCAAGGATAATATAACATATTTTGTAGAATATAATGGAACTATTCTAGTCTCCTCCAACTTTGAATGTGTGCCTTGGCATTAAATAAAGGATAAACCTCTTAAAGTAAGAGCATTAAATAGAATAGGATTATCTAGCTTCTTGCAGTAATAGTAAATAATTTCTATAGAATTAGTAATAGCTTTTGTTTTGAACTTTTAATCAAGTTTTTAATCACCACCAAGTACAGAAATTCTATTATTTTCTTTCTGTGCATTTATTGACCGAGCGAAGCGAGGTTCTTTGTTAATTTAGCACTTGGTATTTGTTCTTTCCGTCTGTCTGTCCATACGGATATTCGTTACTTGATTATTGCTAAGTGCGTGAACAAATTTTTAACGAGATGTCACAGGGATATTCTTTAACTTGGGCCGAACAACATAATAACACGGATTTTCGATCTTACTATCCGTTTTTTTAGATGGCAGCCACTCTAGAATATGTATATTTGTTTGTTGTTGCATAAAAATATATTTGTAAGTATATTAATCTGATTAATTAACTTAAATATGCATGTGATTACTTTTAAATATAATATTAATTGGTTTTCTGTCTATCTTGTTCACCAAGGAAAAATATTTACTTTTAAATACAAAGAGAAATCACAGAGGAAGATTTTATTTGAAATCCAAAGTTAAATGTTAAGGATGTATTAATGATAAGAAACCAGAGGTGGGGGGGGGAGGGGAGTGATATCAGATAAGAAACCAGAGGTGGGGGGGGAGGGGAGTGATATCTAGTGTTCACAGAATTTCTATTTATCATAAGGTCACTTAAACTTATAATACTAGCTCATTGATTGTCTTTATTCCCAATCTTGACTGTTAGTGTGATATTAATTTAAAGGTAGCCTCACAGATTATGCGGTTCTACTAGCTTTATGAAACTTGACCCGCCTCGGTGGCGTAGTTGGCTAACGCGCTTGTCGTGTTGAGCTCGACTGCTGAGGACGGGGAGATTGAGGTTCGAATCTCGGTCGGGTGAACTGGGGGTGGTTTTTCCTAAATGGTTTTCCACTCTCCCTCTACGCAAATGCGGGTTCACTTCCTCTAATTCAACCTTCCCAATTCCTAATATATTAGAGTAATTAGTACTTAAAGCGTATAACCCGAAAGGGTAGTAAAACGTGGTGCTAAATATTATTATTATTTATGAAACTTATTTGTTCTCGTAATGAATGTAGCTAGTCACATTGAGCCAAATTAATAATTTAAAATATATTGTAAAACAACCGGAGGCTTGTAGGCCATTGCACCTCATCGTGTGAGCCAAGATATATTTTTGGACTTGGGACACCTTAAGGGCTAAACACGATTTAAAACACACGTGAAATATTCAAGGTTGAGATTATAGATAGCAAAACACAAAGAGATACCGTATGCACTTAATTATGTACAATTAGCATATAACCGAACAAATAGTAGGACGCTATATACATACAATTAAACAGTTATTTTAAAAGCCATACTTTTCTTCAATGCATTAATAAGTAGGTTAAACACAGACAGGATAGTTTAATAAATCAAATAAACAGACGGATCAATGAAAAACATACAAAGAAACAACCAAACACTCAATTATAGTCACTAATAATGTTCACCTCCAATAAACAAACAATTCATAAGAGGCCATATGCCATCATCTACGTCATCCATATCAACTCACGTAACTTCAACATTAGTCCACACACACAACACACCCTTAGAATCCAGATTCAACAAGTCTTCCTCACACTTACTGGCTGGATCATAAAGACTTAGCTTGTCCACACTTCACTTACATCTGGACTCATTAAACCACTTATTGGACAGGACTGGGCCACCATTAACGAAAAATGGTCTTGTTTAGGCCTATATTACAAAGGAATTTCAGTTAAAGTTTGTAAGATCCATTTTTAAATTATCCACTTCAAAGATATTTAATATATTATTATTATTATTATTATTATTATTATTATTATTAGCACCGCGTCTTACTACCCGTTCGGGCTATACGCACTTACGCTAATGTGTAATGGTAGGGTGATTGTGAGATGAAATGGAGGACCTACAGTTTAACGTGGAATCCGAACCACGGTGGAGGCCTGACATCCCTCACATTCACAAGATGTCTTGTCAGAGGTGAAGGAAGGGTTTGGTAATCAGATAAATCCGTGCCGGGACCAAGGATTGAACCCCATCCGCCAGCATAGAAGTCTGACACCTTACCCCTAGACCGCCAGGTCACCGATATTTAATATAGACCCTTCTAAACACATCGTTTTCTTCTCAAACACAATTCCTTAATCCATCTCTCAAGTGTCTCACAACTGACCTTATTTACCTGATAAACAAGGGTGGAGAGAGGAATAAGAGGTAACACAGTTGGTAAACGTGCCAACCTCACCATCAGTCCCTATTATTGTTAGAGAATGATGAAATATATCACAGGGAAACAGGATTATCTGCCTTTCTTAACTGAATTATGCGCGCCAATGCTTTGCCAATGAGCCATAAAGCTAAAACCACCCTGTGCCGACACCAAAGGCAAGGATATTTGGTATTTGCCCCAGGGTCACACACTCCTCTATTATTTTAATATATACCAGTAATATATTACAGAGGTGTACATATAGTACGTAAAACCCAAACGGATAATAATACGCGGTACTAATAATAATAATAATACAACATATATTTTAATATAGTCACAGGTATGGCCAATGAGAAGTGAAATTTGCTACGCCATGTTAAAATCAAGAAACTGGTTTGCTCGATCGAACATTTAAAACAACACACACTGTGTGAACAAGTTTATTCGTACATTTGGACTAATTAGTTTCAAATGCTTCACCTGCAAATGATTAAAATGGTTAGAAAGTGAAAAATAAAAATTAATGCAAAATTTACAATTTTTTTTTCTGCAGGCAGAGACAAAACTAAGCAAATTATTGGGAAAGGTAGGGATGGTAGTGTTGAGTCAATGACTCAAGCAGAAAGTGGAATGCTTCCAATGATATGCCGGAGATGTCAAATTACAGCCACCACACTAATAGCATCAAACATCAGTAAAGTGTTTATACACCTGTGTGAGCTGGTGAACTCAAATTAAAACACAGTATTATATCCGATTCGGTGACCTGGCGGTCTAGGGGTAAGGTGTCAGACTTCTGTGCTGGCGGCCGGGGTTCGATCCTCGGTCCCAGCACAGATTTATCTGATTACCAAACCCTTCCTTCACCTCTGACAAGACATCTTGTGAATGTGAGGGATGCCAGGCCTCCACCGTGGTTCGGATTCCACGTTAAACTGTAGGTCCTCCATTTCATCTCACAATCACCCTACCATTACACATTAGCGTAAGTGCGTATAGCCCGAACGGGTAGTAAGACGCAGTGCTAATAATAATAATAATAATAATAATAATATATCCGATTCGCCAAATGCGTTAATTGGCGACAGGGCTTCCTTTCAGATCTGTTACGTTCGTGTGAGATCGTCAGTTACTAAGAGCCATCAGAAGCATAACTACGGCAGCTTGTGATCACTGATCAGCATTTTGTGTTCCCGAACTGTACAGTTTGTCTGTGTGAAAGTTGCCTTTGGAATGAGTGAGAGTGATCAAAGGACGAAAGTGGAGGTTGCGAGAGAAATTATTGTCTAAATAAGCAATTAATTAACTAGATCTGAATTAAAACTTCTTAACGTGAATCAACAAATTATTTTAGATTAATTTAAATATAACCACACTTAATTGTATATATCTTATTCAAACTTAGCTTGATCTAGCCAAAACTAAGCTAGTTTCAAAAACAAAAATATTTTGGTTTGTTGATTTACCTTGGGAGTCAATATCACGTATTTTATACAGATAGTGTATTAATTTTATAATTCGAGTTTTATCTATCTGAATTGTAATTTTACTCCTACTGTTCTAAGAATCCCGGTTTCGAATAACCTCATAATCAACAATTTTATTATTAGAAAAATCAGGGTTTCCCCCTTTCACAGTGAAAAATTGACGTAAAGTGGACTAGAGGTTTTATTCTTTCTAATTTTAAGTAGGTTTGCATATTATATCCCGATAATCAGTTGATTTAGAAACCCCATGAATTAAACATGTTTGATATTAAATTTTTTTTGATTAAATTAAATAGGGCCTACCAATAGTTTCTTAGTTATTTAATAAAAAAATCTCTTATGGTTACAATTATATAATATACAGTCTATTCATTAAATAGGGCAATTCGTTCTTTTATTTCTAAAAGTAGAGGTTTTACTGTCAATGCTATAAATCAACGCAACCACGTGGTGTAAGAGTCAGTGGACCTGGCAACAATTCTACGGGTCTCATGTTCGATTTTCAGCTTGTACCTGAGTTATTTTACTCTTAAGGGGAATTATCCCATCTATCACCAAGGGTTAGGTTAATTAGGCTTAGGTTAAATTTAAGAGCTTACACAAGTTCCACACCTTCATACTCACCATCAGTACCATATCTTTGCTGATAAGTGTAGACATCAACATCCATAGGAGTACCCTGATCAATATTCTGTGCCACCGGAGTGGCAAATAGTCTTCAGTAAGTAATGCTATACGCAAAAAAAAATATGTATTTCCCAAACCTTTCAAGGGCTCATAAAAATAAATATATTCCATCTTTGCAATTGTAAACTGTCTTTACATATTTTGTAAAGTTTTAGTTGTAAGGGTGACCTGGCGGTCTAGGGGTAAGGTGTCAGACTTCTGTGCTGGCGGCCGGGGTTCAATCCCCGGTCCCGGCACAGAAACAATCACCCTACCATTACACATTAGCGTAAGTGCGTATAACCCGAACGGGTAGTAAGACGCGGTGTTAATAATAATAATTTGGTTGTAAGCTAGACAAAGCAAGCTTAATAAAGTCCACATCACGTCAACATTTAAATTGTTTTGTTTAATATAAAAACCTATTTTATACTTGATATAACTGTTGGGTTTGTCGTGAATCCCATAAAATGTATCACGTGCTCTTGGAATGTATGCGTACTCCACTTCGGCATACAATGCTATATTTAAGAGATTTTTAAAAAAAGTTGTTCTCTTTAGAATCCTGAAGCATGTAGTTTTTACTATTGCTTAATGTCGTTTCATCACAAAAGCGATCACGACCACCGACTTGCAACGAACACATTTCTACGCCCCGGAAAAAAAGATCTCACAACAAAGTTCACCCTCTTAAAAAAGGTAAAATTCTATTTACCACACGCCACGGTGACATTAAGTTTTGAGTTTCTTTTTCAGACGAGTTAAAAACTCAATTATCTTACTCCACCCCACCCCACCGCAGCGTAAATAAGATCAGAAGATCCAAAAGTATAAAACACGAAGTGAAGTATTGTGCGAGCTTTAATCTGACGAGGTTTGGCTTTTATTTTACAACCATGGCTCACGCCATATAGGAGAGTAGATAAAACAAAATCAGCTCTGAGCATTTTTAGGGCAAATATTGCTTATTGGATAAAATTTGAATTAATAGTAGTCCATATTTAACATTATAATTAAGGTGTCAATTTATAATCATTCATTTATTACTAAATGTTATTCACAAGTACGTCAGTAACATAATATTTTTCAATGCTTATAAAATTGCCAAAGTAAAAAAAATATTATTTTCTTTAAATTATGTACATAGTTTTTACTTCCAAATTTCTGAAATTGTTTTCTTCTACACTTAAATTAAGGGGGGGGGGGAATGAAGAAAACCACAAATATTAGAGAGTTTGAATGTAGCCTACTCTTTTCGCACTTTCAGAATCAATCTGAATTTAAAAAATAATTATAATAATTCTTTATGTAATTGACACATTTGATATAAAAAAGAAGTAGACCATATTATAACAAATGTTCAAAATCAATTAATAGATTGATACTTTCTTAGTGATTTATTTACTAATCATAAATTTGATCTTCAAAACCAACCCTATTAAACAGTCTTGTATTTATCTATTTTAGCCAACTATAATTGGTTTCAAAAATGAAATGTAATGTATGCATAGATTATGGTATGTACCTACATGTTTATTTATGGAACTTCTCCGGTAAACTGTGAGAATGAAAATATATTATTTTTCGAGGCAATCTACAATTGAATAGGTTGTTTTTTTCGTTTCCTATGACACTGTTTTCGTTGCATGTGTACCTACTAATTGAGTTAGTTTCAGTGGAAAATGACAATAAAAATCAGTTTTAGCTCTACATTTGATTTAGGTGGAACATTTATAGGTATAAATTGGTTAGAGGTAAATTGTGTAATTTTTAAGACAGTTGGAGAAGTCACTTAAAATCAGCTTAATATTTAATTGACTTTTAAATGTGGATTTTCTTAGTGATAAATTATATCACTTGACTCCATTCATCAAAGTGACAAAAAGTATATTATCTATTTGACTAACTTTTCAACTGCCAAAGTTCAAAGTTATGGTAAGCCAATTATTCACGCAAAAAAAAAAATCTTAGTTATTGTTTTAAATAAATACTACCATTATTATTTTTTGTTCCAATATCATGCAAAAAAATAAGGTGCTTTTATTTTAATTTAGCACCGCGTCATACTACCCGTTCAGGTTATACGCTTTAAGTAATAATTACGCTTATAGATTAGGAATTGGGAAGGTTGAACTAGAGGAAGTGAACCCGCATTTGCGTGGAGGGAGAGTGGAAAAACATTTAGGAAAAAAACCTCCAGTTCACCCGACCGAGATTCTAACCTCGACCTCTTCGTCATCAGCAGTCGATCTCAACACAACTAGCGCGTTAGCTAACTACGCCACCGAGGCGGGTAATAACAAGATGCTGTTTCATATGTTTACAAGTCTACAATTTACAAGAAAATTCACTTGTAACATGTAATAAATTAGAAAATGATTTTTCATTAAGTTACAAACCAACTCTTGTAACTACAAATGAAATTTTACAATTCAAAGGTATTTTAAAAGCTAGTTTATTGGCCAAGCAAAACGAGTTACGGTTTAAATTCGACCGTTTGGTATTTCGTTTGTCTATCAGGAGCTTTGTTTGCTACACGATAACTGTAAAATATATCAACCAATTTTAGAGAAATATGGTTGAGAAATTATTTGAACCTAGTACGTACAGCATATGTACGGTGCATTTAAAAAAAAAATCTGATTAGGCCTCTTTCATGAGTAGCGAATCTCGCCCACCCCAGTCGTTATAAGCGGGCCCACTCAAAGTAAAGGCTGGTAGGTTAAATACGTCCTTTCACACAAGGCGGACGCGAACACTTGTTTTTCGGGGGCCTAAAAGTCACACGCCCTCCTTGTTTATAGTTTCGCGCGGGCCCGCCAGAGCGCACACCAACCACATATTTATTATCACCGCGTCTTATTACCTGTTCAAGCTTTACACATATGTACTAGTTTTGTTAATGAGTTGAGGTTGAGGAAGATTTCATCTAAAGGAAGTGCACCCTCCATTTCGCATAAAGTGAGAGTGAAAAAAACCTCCCTCAGTGTACCAAACCGGGATTCGAGCCCCGCTCTCCCTGTCATCGGCAGTACTAGTCTAACACAATATGCATGCGGTCACCGAAGCAGGCTTCTTAACAGTTAATCAAACACTAATATAACCATGCGAAAAAATAAACTCAGCACCGTCCCTTTCCTAATAATTGAAAGCTACAGTTGCTAGAATGCTCCAAACCCTGCGCCTTTCTGTGAGAGGATGCACCAATTCTATTCTGGTGTTGCTTTTTCTTCTTAACTACAACATACAAAATAAACTCCTTCTGATCACGATCCATTTTAAATTACTTCACAAACTGAACTGGATACAAAATGAACGGGCGAAACTAATTTTTCCTGCTACGTGTGAAAACGACGACACACCCGAGTCCATCTGTAGGCGTGGAAGGCGGGTGACACCAACTGGGTGTGAAAATGACGACACACCCGAGTCCATCTGTAGGGGTGGAATATGGGCGACACTACACTACGTATGAAAACGACGATACACCCGAGTTCATCTGTAGGGGTGGAAGACGGGTGACACCCACTGGGTGTGAAAACGACGACACACACGAGTCCATCTGTAGGGGCGGAATACTATAAACTTCAAATACAAGCCAAAATTATAAGAGATGTTTAACTTTAAATCCAAAGAGCAATGTTAAGACTCTAGTAACGATAAAAGAACATGACATAATTATTATTAGCATGATGTAAGTAGCATTTTTTTTTAAATGGAGGGAGTGAGGTATACTGTCCACATAGCCACACGTAGGTTGGTTTCATAAAGATGCCTGTAGATTACAACTAATTGTATATCAAAAAATATTCTCTACAGGTCTCCAACATATGTAAAATACTTTGAAAGTGTAATTTTAGTGTAGGCTACAAGATTTTTACAAAATTATTCCAGTATGCTTCTAAAATTAATTAATCAATCACACGCGTTGCTATAAACGTTTCAAGTAATATGAGTATTGTATCTACAAGCTTATGATGGTGTGAATAAAGGGATTATTGAGGTTAGGATATAATCATTACTTGGATTTGAAGTACATATTTTTGCTTGGTTATCAAATTATATAGAAAATAAATTAATAATATAGTCAATAGTATATTATATTCACAGATAATAACAGTTTTTCACCTGAATTAATAGTTTAGTATCTCCTTATATTTCAATTTTTTTTAAATACGCGTCAGGTTACTGATCGATCGCTTAAAACAAAAAATTCAAATCACTTGAGATGAGATATTAAACTAAACACTTTTTGATTGGAAGAAATATTCAAACGGATAATTAGATTTAAAGTATATATATATATACATCGCTTAGCCCAGATTCAAAGAATACTCCAGCCAAATTTCGTTAAAATTGGTCCAGGTATTTGGAAGTTATCGTGAAACAAACAAACATAATTTTGAGTGACCACCATCTTTAAACGGATCATATAAAAAAAAACTGTATAGATTTTGTTTGGTCAATGATAAAAATTGTCCTTACCAAACCTCGTTAAAATTAGCCCACGCATTTAACCGTTATCGTGGAACAAACACCCTCATAGACTGTTGCGTCCCCGAAGGGCCAGGGTACAAAAGAGCGCAGGTACATAACAGAGCAACCTGGTGGTCCCAAAACAGCGCATGCGCAAAACAGCGTATGTGTAAATTTGTACAGATCGAGCAAGTGTTTGTGATCTTAGAGTGCCCTCTTTCTTCCACCAGAAAGGCACAAAGAGGTATGTGTTTGACTGGGTAGCAATTGTACAGATCGCGCAAGAAGCATTAACGTGGCTTTCAAGTTACTGGTATTGAGCTTTTAGGGTAAGATAGGCTAGGTTAGGTTAGGTTAGGTTAGAGGACAATCAGGTTTCAAAACGTGAAGTTGGACAGCTGTTAATTCAAATATCCTACGCATTCCTGTCGCCAAACAAAAGAAAAGAAACAAGACACTTGACTTTTAACGGCAATTAATAATTACTCTCTTATGTACCTGCGTTCTTTTGTACCCCGATAGCTTGCTCTTTTTTTTTTAGCCGCACTCTTCGGTTGCATATCCCTCACACAGAGATGAAATGACGAATGATCACGACAAAACGGGACCTCGTTACAATCGATAAAATGGTTTACGCTAAAAGGTATTTTGACTTTACTCAAGAACTAGTTATTTACGGAATAAATTGCCTTATCTCATATCCGTTTCACTAATAGGCAGCTCAATTATACCCACTTACTCTGAAATAACCTTAATTATACCTCACAAGTAAAATAAAAATGCAAAATAAAAATGCAAAATAAAAAAGTTCCCGATTTTTAAAAAAATGCCTCAATATTTACATTTACTATAAACAATTTATGCTGAATTATAGAGAGAAACAAGCTTATGACTTAACTAAAAGAGAGTTATTCAAGGAACGCAATTAAATCCAACAAGAGTTTTCCTGATTATAAAACCTTCTAAACATCGTGGCCTTACGGCTTAGATTGATAGTGGTTTTGAATTTTAAAGCTACATTACATTTTTAATTCTGTTTAAATTATCAAAAACCTTTTTAGACTATTTATATTCAGTACATATATTCTAAAGATGAAGGAAATTTAAAAAAAACATGGGTGTAATGGACCTTCAACTATGTCTGATAATATATTAATTAGAAAATAATAGTATATATATATATATATATATGTAGGACCTAAATATATACACAATACATACTATATTTATATATATAGGACCTAAATATATACACAATATATACTATATATATATATATATATATAGGACCTAAATATATACACAATACATACTATATATATATAGGACCTAAATATATACACAATACATACTATATATATGTAGTTGGAGTGGTTTGGACAGAAAATGTGCAACCCAGTTTTAAATATGTTTTAATGCTTACATTGATTTGAAGATAACCATTATTAAATTATTAATGTTTTAAAAATATATACAAAAGCAACAAGAGTCAAATATTTCCTATGGCATATGATTTAGTTAGCTTTATTTTATTTTCTCATATAAAAATAAAGTATTATAACCATTCTAAATTAACATTTTCGAGCTTAAGCCATTTTGTAACTACAGCCGAAAAGCTGGAAGTTAATATTCCCTCACCGTGGCACTAACCCGTGAACATTAATTTAAAATCAAACACCGGCCCTGTAGGCCTTCAAAACATATTATAATCATGTCAATTTTCGACCTCCAAACTATGATTAATTTTGGTGTTTTCTAAGCAAGTACGTTTTACAATTTTTTATGTCCTTAAGACTTGAGCCAAAATTGTTTGATGTATTTTGCTAAGAACTTTATGTTTTCACCTTTTGATCCTAGCACTCAAATTAAGGAATAACTGATTTTTTTCAAATCTATTTTTTTTTCGAAAATGGCTCAAATTAATTTTGTTCAAAATTATTATCCAAAAAAGGTTTTAAGTGAAAAATAGCACTGTTTACTTTTCTTGGAGCTCAAATGTGTTTAAGGTTAAGTAATTGACAAATGACTAATTCATTAACATATGAAATTTTTTCTAAAACTAATCAAAAGTTTTTGTTCAAAATTGATAGTATAGAAGTTTATAAATAAGAGCGTATGTTTATTTTAATCGAATTAAATAAATTTGAGGGTGTTTTACTGATAAATGATTTTCGAATACTGTCACAAAATTTAATATTTTATTTGATAAATTATATACAGTACGATTGTGTCGTACCATTTATTTTTAGTGACTGTTTATAGAATGGTTAGGCTGGTTTCACACCAACGAGTCCCGAGTCTAGCCGAGTCTAACCGAGTCTAACCGAGTCTAACCGAGTCTAGGCGAGTCAAGAGCCCATGATGCGGCAGATTACAGATTTCGTCAGTCCAGCCCAGTCAAGTGTATTATTTCCACATGCTTTCCAAGACTAACAGCATGGACACTGGATACTTCATTGTTCTCGTTCAAGAGAATCCTGCGATAAGTTGCATCGTTTCACATTAAGTGGTTGAATACACACTAAGCAACGTCTTTATATATTATTATTATTATTATTATTATTATTATTAGCACCGCGTCTTACTACTCGTTCGGGTTATACGCACTTACGCTAATGTGTAATAGTAGGGTGATTGTGAGATGAAATTGAGGAGCTACAGCTTAACGTGGAATCCGAACCACTGTGGAGGCCTGGCATTCCCCACATTCACAAGATGTCTTGTCAGAGTTGAAGGAAGAGTTTGTCAATCAGATAAATCCGTGCCAGGACCGAGGATTGAACCCCGGCCGCCAGCACAGAAGTCCGACACTTTACCCCCTAGACCGCCAGGTCACCGTCTTTATATAAAGTCTACGCCAGCGTCTCCATACAATTGTATTCATAGACACCGCAAGGACTGCATCCATCTTGCACGATCACTTTGATGAAACCAGTTGACTCGATGACTCGACTCATTAGTGTGAAATTCCTCGACTTTAGAATCGGATTGGACTCGACTCCACGAGACTCGAATATACTCGACTCACTACTCGTTGGTGTGTAGCCAGTGGTCTTTCTTTACTCTTGACTATCGAAGCCAAGGTTCTAGTTCTGCAAGGGCGCACACGACTTAATTTACCACCAAAGTGACTATCCATCCTATCTCAAGGCTAATGTTGAATGATATCTGTGCCCTCAAACTAGTGTTGAAGTTTCAGGTGACTAGGTTTGTTATTCAAACACGTAAAACTAAAATTAATGACAAATTAAAAATTTTGTTACCCGCTTCAGTGGATGAATGATCTAAGGAATCAGTCTCGTGTTAGACTGGTCTACTGATTACGGGGATATCGGGGTCAGAACTCCAATCGGGTCTACTGAGGGTGTTTTTTTCCTAAATGATTTACCACTCTCCTTCTAAGCAGATACGGGTATATTACCTCTAAAAATGCTTCCTTCCTCATTCCTACCTCATTAGAGTAGTTATCATAAATATGTATAACCTGTATAGAAGTGTTTTTTGTTATCCATTTATTGAACGTAATAAATATTATAGTTGACGTAATATCGTGACACATACTCTAATTTGGGAAATAATTAATATGACTTTGAAACAACTAGTCTACCTTGACTTGCATTTACATAGCCTTGAGATTATAGGAAAACTAATTACTTTTTAATCTATACCATATTAAAATTTATCTTATACAATTATATAAATTAAGAAAGATAAAATACTGTTAGAACTAATATTGAGATATAATTTTTATTGATATTGTGCAAACTATAAAAGAAAGGGTTTGCTTTTAAACCAATTAAATAATACACATCACTCTTCACTAAATGCATGAGACCATTCTTGGTTTTTCATTATTAAAATAACGTCATTAGTTCTTAAAAATAACTTCGATTGTTTAAGAAATTGAATAAAAAAAATTGCAAAGACAAAAGAATAGAAGGGTACGTGTGTATGATATTGATTTTTAAAATAAAACAAGAATAATAACTTATATTAAATAAAGTACACTAAAGGTAAGGAAAATGAAATTGAAATAAATTTATGTATTTAATTTTTAATAGGTGTTGACTTACAAAAAATTTTTTTTTTTTTTATTAAAGCAATGATAATATGTAGGTGTTGAAAATAAAACTATGATAAATCATACTTGCAAATACATTGCTATAGGAGTGTTGAAATAAAATAGAATAAAATAACACTATAATACATAATAATAAAAGTAAATAATTTATAGGAATAGCCTAAAATAAAACCATGTTTAGTGGATGTTGGAAATTATGTAAGTTGTGTTTTTCTTATTTTTAAGCATAATAAAAATGTGTTTTAACATTTATTGGCTAAATATGTGCAAACAATATATTAACTATTTCAATTAATTTGTAAAATAAACTTTTAATAATTAATCTTTAACTAACCCCAAGTTACACGAATTAAATTAATTCTTATGTGAATATATAAGTAATATAATAATCATATATAAATAAAATCTATTTATATATATTTGCCATGTGGATTAAACCTTAATCAATTGTGTAAATTTTTATACTTTTGACATTTTCATATTTAAAACAAATTATTAATTATAACTATTTGTTAGCAAGTAATGTTTTTAATTAATTGAGCTATGTTTGTTTGCAAACATAGGAAATTACATCAACTTTAAAATTAATACTTTTTTACAATACAATAAATAATATTTGTACAATTTTATTTATAGGACTGAAACCAAATTTCCAACACATTTGTATTTTGAGGTGAAATTTCTGGATCACTTGTAAAAATGAAGAGTGTTTTTTTTATATGTACCATCATTGTAGCAAAAATAACATTTCTGGTAAGTTTCTATTTTCTTATTTGAGATTAACTTACTGAAATATTTAAATACTTTTTTTTTAATGTTTGATCTAATGTACAGGTTTAACACAAGATTTATTAACATTCCAACAAAATGTATTTTTTTTACTGTTAAAATAATGATCATTGAGATTAAATACGTTAATAATTATTTATAAATAAAGAAATAACATCTAAATATTTTTATCAAATAGTAATAATATAGATTTAAATATTGATTAACAACATAATCACTTCCATAGCTTTATTAGGGTTTGATGTGTCAGTGAATCATTTTTATATTTAATTGAAAGCTTCCAAAATATAAAGAAAAAAAAAGGTGGGTAAGAAGGGATGATAATATTATTGCATACATGGATTTAGAATATTTCAATAAACTACGTAAGCGTATCGGTGACCTGGTGGTCTAGAGGTAAGGTGTCAAGACTTCTATTCTGGCGGCCGGGGTTCAATCCTCGGTCGCGGCAAAGATTTATCTGATTACCAAACCCTTCCTTAACCTCTGACAAGACATCTTGTGAATGTGGGGAATGCCAGGCCTCCACCGTGGTTCGGATTCCATGTTAAACTGTAGGTCCTCCATTTCATCTCACAATCACCGTACCATTACACATTAGCGTAAGTGAGTATAACCCGAACGGGTAGTAAGACGCGTTGCTAATAATAATAATAATAATAATAATAATAATACGTAAGCGTATCATTGGTGTGGGGGAAGGGGTGGAATAGTGCTCGACCTGGCCAAGCGTGGCGTGGATGAGGGAGAGGGGGGAGAGAGTCAGATAATGTGTGACGTCACATTACATTTCAGCGTATCGGGCAAAGTTTTGTGTTAATGAACCCGACTGGGCGAAGGTATAAGCAAACAAAGATCTACTTATCGACTTCGATCGTCGAACTTGGCGAACATTTTTCAATAAAAGAGTTATAATATAAGTTCTACAATTCAAAATACTATTTAAATATCGGGGGAGGTCTGCGTGTGATTGTGATGTAATATTAAAAGGCGGGGATCATCAAATTGTGACAAAGGGAAGGGGATAGGGGGTCAAAAAAAACCAATATTAGCCTGACTCAGTTATTGGACAATACCTTAAGTTGTCAGAGCGGGAAGGGGTTGACACTAATATTTTATTTATTTTTATATTTTTTACTAATAATTATTTCCTGTATTTTGCAACCATGTTATTATTATTATTATTAGTAGTAGTAGTAGTAGTATTATGAGTCACGGATAGGGTACGGTTTATTTATATTAGGTATATAGATTACCAATGGAATACAAATCTTAGATCTAGTCTATAGTAAAGCGAATAAAACACTTGCATCAGCCCTGACTGTGAGGGGTATAAATGAGTGGAGTGTGGGGGAGGGGGATTTGAGGCGGTGCACATGAATTGCGGAACAACTCATCCGAGGTTGGTATTATCCTTACATGAACTGTGGAGTAAAAATTAAATATATTATGACTTTGTTAAAAATGGAAAATGGAAGTGAGGTTAGGTTAGTTTAGGTTAGGTTATTTTAGGTTAGGTTAGGTTATGTTAGGTTAGTTTGGGTTTGGTTAGGTTAGTTTGGGTTTGGTTAGGTTAGTTTGGGTTTGGTTAGGTTAGTTTGGGTTTGGTTAGGTTAGTTTGGGTTTAGTTAGTTTATGTTAGGTTAGGCTAGGTTATGTTAGGTTAGGGGTTGAACGAGATTACAGTTTGTTCCTAATATCATGTGCACAGTATGACAAATACTCGTTATTCTGCAATTCTAGTGCGCCCATCTCAGAATATGTGAACATTTACCATCGTTAAAAGAGCACGGGAAAACCAAACCAATGTATTGTCGGGAAACCACCCGTATCGTAGATCTCAAAACAGAACTTCTAATCAAGAGCAACAAAGATAACTTTTTTTTTTGCATCGCATCTTATTACCTATTAAAGCTATACGTGTATGTAATAACTACCCTAAAGAGTGAGGGATTAGCTACTTTTAACCTAGAGAAAGTGCACCAAAATTAACGTGGAGGGAGAGTAGAAAGCCATTTAGGAATATAAAACCTCAATTAACCCGACCGGGATCGGACCTTGATCTCCCCGTATTTTGCAATCGCGTCTATTGTGAGAGTAGCGCCTTAGAACATGCGGCCACCAAAGCTAGTGACAAAGATAACTAAGAGTTTAGATGCTTAGGATTCAGTCTACGAATTACTCGCACACCTTAGCTCAATCGGTAGCGGGTCTACTTAATGAGCTTAGGATCTCGGGTTCAATTCCCAGCATAGCCGAAAGTGTATCATTGATGAAAATATGGGTTTACCCTTTCACATTAATAAATTAACAGCCGGGGACTGGATGTTGTGCCTGACCTAGTCTCAAGTAGATTATAAGGTTTTGGAAGCTACGACAGACCTAACTAACCAGTGGAAAATATGCGACTGGAATTTAAAAAAACTGACCCAGGCCAGAGGCTGGAAACAGGAATGGACAAAAAGTCTCTGAATTGGACTATGGAATAAGAATTATAGGCCATTTTTAACAAATTTTCATTATATATAATGAAAAATATCGCACATTTATTGTGAGAATTTCTGGTTGCAACATTTTTTTTGTGTAGTATTATTAATTATTTATTTCAAATGTTTGTCTGAGAAAAAAACACTTTGTATTAACTTTTTGGTAATTTTTTAATTGGACTATAATTGGCAAGGCGCTTGAAATAATTACACAATGGAATATTTACTGCACGTGATGAAGAATCTGCTTTATGTAATATTTGCCAAACACATGTTTCTATATTCTCACAAGCGATCCTAATGAACACACAAAAGTAATATCACAAACGTTAACCAATTTGTTTCATTAAAATTGCTTCAGAGTAAAACAGAACTTCTATTTAATGCACGCACTAATTATTTAATCAAAAGAAGATTCTTTAAATTATCATGAACAATAATATTGTATAAAAAATGAAATTATTCCACAATAGGAGCATATACGAAAGGCAAATTGACTCGGCTTTATTCAAAAGTGGTCATCAAATTCAAACAATCAGACCTCATGATATTTTTTAGCACCGCATCTTATTACCTTTTCGGCTTACACGGTTATGTACTAATTATGATAGTAGGCTAGGGGTGAGGAAGTTTAAATTTAGAGGATTTAACCCTCATTTGTGTGTATAGAGTGGGAAACTATTTATGAAAAAAAAACACCCTTGGAACACCCGATCGGTATCAAACCATGATCTCCTCAACATCCAAGGTCTCTTCTATTGCGAGAGTAACGCCTTAGAACACGCGGCCACCGATGTGGGTTTTAAGGTTGTTCTTTTTACAAGTCAAAATATTCCAGATAAGTAGGCCTTTAAAGTGTAATGTATTTTTAGTTATCCCTTGTTTCAATTTTATTTAAAAAGGGTGACCTGGCGGTCTAGGGGTAAGGTGTCAGACTTCTGTTCTGGCGGCCGGGGTTCAATCCTCGGTCCCGGCACAGATTTATCTGATGACCAAACCCTTCCTTCACCTCTGACAAGACATCTTGTGAATGTGAGGATTGCCAGGCCTCCACCGTGGTTCGAATTCCACGTTAAACTGTAGGTCCTCAATTTCATCTCACAATCACCCTACCATTACACATTAGCGTAAGTGCGTATAACCCGAAAGGGTAGTAAGACGCGGTGTTTATAATAATATTTAAAAAATATTTAATTGAATGCTTTATTTTTGTTCCATAGAGCACTTGATTAATACTTTGATGTTAACAAAGCTATCCAACACCACATAGTAGTGTTTATCATATATGTGTCCAGGGAATGAGTGTCCGGGAATTAATTGAAGTGTATGCAGGCTCATTCCCTTAAATATACATAAATAAAATTAAGAATTTGTCTCGTATGAGCATTGCACGTTATCTGCCAAATAGATGTCCTAATTTTTAAAATTAGTAGCCTCTGTGTACAAATATGTGCGCCTTGAAATTGATGATTTTAAATTTTTGCTTAATTTTTTTTTTTAGATTTATTAAAAACTAGGTTAAGATAAATAAAATTAAGAGATTTTGTTTGTCTTGTTCGAAGCAAAGAAAAGTGTGTACCTCTGCTAACACCGGCTACTTCTGTTAGTGTCTACTAAAATACATAATGAGCACCACATGTATTCGATATGTAAAAAAAAAATGCTTATAAAATATATTTTCAACATAGGCCTATTTGTTTCTCTAATAATGTTCATGTTTATTTGGTAAGAACTAATAGTGATTGATAATAAGGTTAGAACTTTTTGTTTATTATTTTTATTCCCGTCTTCTTTTTTTATATAAGTTTTAGTTTTTCTTCTATGACTACGAAAGGCTTCGGTGATTTTCCCCTATCTGCAATTCTGAGGAAAATCAAAGATAGTTCAAATTATTGTATAAAAATAAGTGATAAAATTATGAATTAAAAAAATTAAACACTAGAAATGGAAATAGTTAAGAGAAATTATAATGTGATAAACGAAATATTAAATAAATAATCATTTAAATTAACAAGCCTATAAATACCTTATTTGTATCAAAGTTGATTGATTTTAATCCATACTATTGGAAATTTTGTGAGACGTTATGGTTTTATAGGGAATAATTTTTTTAGTGAGATGATCAACAATTTGTATAAAGCTACCAATATGAAAAAATAAAATTAAGTAATTGATAAAATGGATAATGTTACTAATTTGACACAGTGTGTTATTTATATGATGAGTTGTATATATATAATTGATATTTCTTTTCTGTTTTGTTAAATTATTTTAATGAAATAAGATATGGTTCGAATTTATTTAATTTGGGACTAAGGGATTTCGAGTTATATCAATTCAAACCATAATCAAGAAGATTAACACCGTAAATTAATCTGCCTTATCTTATTTCATTGAAAAAATTACAATAATATATCTATCTATATTCACTCATCATATAAATAACACTCTGTGTCACATTAGCAACACTATCCATTTTATAAATTGTTTAATCTAATTTCTTCATATGTGTACATTTTGTTTATCATCACACTAACAAATTCTTACACATAAAACAGTAAAATCTCACGAACTTTCCAATATTATGTATTAAAATCAATCATATTTAATACAAATAAGATATTTACAAGCCTGTTATTTTTAATCTATTTAGTATTGTGTAATCACATCATAATTTCTCTTAACTATTTCCATTTCTAATGTTTAATTTTTTAAATTCATAATTTTATTACATATTTTTATACAATAATTTGAAATAACACTGGTTTTCATCAGTCTTGAAGATGGGAAAAAATCACCGGAACATGTCGTCATAGAAGAACAACTAAAACGTATATAAAATAAGAAAAAGTGAATTAAAATAATAAACAAGAAGATATAACATTATTATCAAATATTTGTTTTAGCTTAAATAATTAGAATACACTGTAATATTCTTTACCAACAAAATATCCAAACAGCCGAAATGTATCTGGGTTTTGCATTGTTTTAAAGTGGGGGTTAGTTATGGGAAATAAAATGTACTTGTTTAAAGGTGTACTATGACATATTGTTTGCACAATTTGATCTTCTTTTTATTGACATAAGTAGGCTACTGTACATTTTAATGAAATGGTCACTAATATGTTCGTTGGCGGTGAGAAAACTTGCAATGGTGATCACGTGGTCAATAACTTACAAAAGACTGGAATACCAGTGACCGTTTTATTAAATGTGTAAATAATATGAGATACTTTTATCTTTTAAATTAAAATAATTGTGTTATCATTTAGGCATATGTGTATTTTTTTCAACTTCTCACAACCTTTTTAAAATATTTATTTATAGCTCCTCTTCTATTAAAATCTGGATAAGCCAATAAATACCTCTGTAGTCTGAAAATGTCAATATTTGACAGATAGATAAAAATATTGGTTTTGATAATATCAGTTTACAAATAACCCACTTTGGTGGCAGCATGGACTAACGCGCTACTCTCGTAGTAGACTAGACTGCCGATGAAGGAGAAATTGATGTTCGAATCGCGGTCGCGTGTACTGAGGGTAATTTTTTCAACATTGTTTTTCACTCCCCATCCACGCAAATGCTGGCACAGTTGCTATAAATAATAATCTTCCTAGTTACTAAAACCATTAGCGTGATTAGTTTAGGCGCGTACAAATCGAACAGCTAGTAAGACGCGATGCTAAAAATATATATTTACAAATAAATATAAACGTTTATATTTCATAACTAAGTGTGTTTTATTTAGTTTGCGATTTTAGAAGATGATTGCTAGGTAAAAGTGACAAAAGTTGAGTGATTTATTTTAAAAAAAAGTACACACCGTTCGACATAAACATTAAAAAAATCAAGGTTAGCTAGTTTATGCCTTTATCGATAGTATAACATTAAAATATATAGCAATATCCAAATTTGTTTTAAAGTTGATCTCATATTTCGAGTGCCCTAAGAGGTTCGCGAACCAGGGGGAACGGATTATATATCTTGTTTTATTATGGTTGTTTAGACATCATTTGAACAACCAATGATTCATTACCTATTTTCTGAATCAAGTTAAATTTTAAAAAAAGATGGGATTCAATTTTTATCAAACATATATGAATAAACTGTATTAAAATAGTAATAGATCAAAACATAACCAATTTGACTAGCTACATAATAATTAGAGGAGCTTGGTCATTTAATACTTCAATTTTAGAATTTTTATATTTAATTATCGTATGGATTAACATCCCTCCTTTGCAATTAATTTGGTTTTTTTCAAGTAGCCTATAATAAAATGTAGCCTACATATTTATTATATAAATTTATATAAAATTCAATTTGAGTGAATATGTGCTATACCTTTCAATTTATAATTTAAAATCCATTATGTAGTATAATATTTTAAGTAGTACTATAATCTTTGTGAAATGGTATGAGAAAGAAATTAACCAAAAATATATTGATCCATAAACCTGTTTGATTTTCATTTCAGAAAGGAAATGTAATGACCGATGCAATGAAGTACCTCGAAAGCTGTAACGCCAAACTACAAACGAAAGTTGGTAAGTAAAGTAAGGAATATTAAGGGCCAGTTTCATAGTCAAATTTAGTACGCTTCAAGTGCGGCGCTACATTAAGTACAAGACGACACCTACCTAGACCAGAATGGAATGAGCCAGTTTCCTATGTGAGAACGGCCCATTCCATTCGAGTTTAGGTAGGTGTCGTCTTGTACTTAGTGTAGCGCCGCACTTGAGGCGTACTAAATTTGACTATGAAACTGGCCCTAAGACGCGATGTTCATGGGTTCAAACACAGCCAAAGCCAACGGATTTTGCAGGAGTGACAGGAATCCGTAGTTCAACCTCCTCTGGAGAGAAAGTAATACCGTCGTTTCGATGACAACTGTAGCATGTTAAATACCTCTAGAAATTATGTGAAAGTACCTTTCCTGTGATTTTGGTAGAGACCTTCACGCTCACTCATAGAATTCACTCTGTTTCTCCAGGCATGTTTCGGGTTTTAGCATCAGGAAGGGCATCCATCTGTCAAACAGGTCCACCGAAACAATATTTGGCAAGTTCTGGTATAGAAAAAGTTGATCCCTCAACAACGGGATAAACTGAAGTAAAATAAATAATAACATAAGCTACATAAAGAGTAGAAGTATATTATTTCTTAGCGTTAATAAAAAGGTGTAGCCCACGGTTATCAAAATGTAAAAATTAAAGTAGATTTATTAATTGTCGTAAATAGACAAAACACGTCTCCATTAGTTCACCCCAAATAAAATGGAGCTAAAATTAAAATATTTTAAAGTAATTTGTTTTTTTAAGGGCGTAGAATTGAGTTATTATTGGAAGAATTACATGAGCTTATGAATAAAAATTACCTCAGATGAAAAAAAAAAATGTGACGAAAATGTAACAGGTTGTGATTTACTTGATTTAATATCAACTCGGTAACCTATATATTTTTGAAATAATATTTTTATATTAAAACACTCCATCACAGTCAACACACTGTTATTCAGATAATTAAAATGATACTAATAAAAAAAATCTGGAGTATACTTTACACATAACCATTCATACAAATGACATGTTAATTGCAGTCCATCAATTCTTTCACCGACAAATGGAATACTGAGAGTTAACATGACAACATGATGATACTTCATAAATTAAATAATAAATATTGAATGTGTTTTCTACAATTCCCATTAGCAGAGGTGTTTGCTTTTGGCACTTTGTAATAAAAACAAAACCAGTATTATTCTTGCTATTGAATTTTATTTTACATATACCATGGTATATAAATATGAAATATACAGTGGATTAAAACAAAATTTTGTAATAATGAGACTTCTAGTATTAATTATGAAAAATAAATCACTACTTTCATGCTAAAAAAAATTATTATAAATTACCTCGCATAAATTATAAACGTACGTTGATTGTAGCTACTGGTAACCCGTGTTTAGAGTAATACTTTTCTCTGTCTAGACAACCACATTATAAACAAACTCTTTTATTTTAGTCAGGCCTTTAAGACAAATTAATTTAAAACGTCAAAACAATCAAAAAACATGTTATTATTATTATTATTATTATTAGCACCGCGTCTTTCTACCCTTTTGGGTTATACGCACTAACGCTAATGTGTAATGGTAGGGTGATTGTGAGATGAAATGGAGGACCTACAGTTTAACGTGGAATCCGAACCACGGTGGAGGCCTGGCATTCCCCACATTCACAAGATGTCTTGTCAGAGGTGGAGGAAGGGTTTGGTAATCAGATAAATCTGTGCCGGGACCGAGGATTAAACCCCGGCCGCCAGCACAAAAGTCTGACACCTTACCCCTAGACCACCAGGTCACCGTCAAAAAACATGTTAAAATAGAGACATATCATAACCAAATCCAACATAACAATATTTCATAAATATTATTTAAGTATTTTTTTAAATATTTAATTTTTAATTTAATCAATTTCATTCAATATAAACAACTTAGCCCATCAGTAGATTTATAGTTAGCTTTTGTTTGAAATAAACCAACACCAAAATTGTTCCCCATCTCAAAGTATTACATCAAATTTGTAGGAATATTTAAAAAAAAATCTAAACTAACGCTTTGTTTAATTTACTTACTTACACCCATTTTGGTGGCCGCCTGGTCTAACGCGCCTCTTTTGCAGTAGAATAGACTGCCGATGACGGGGCGATCAAGGTTCTAATCTCGGTCGGGTGTACTGAGAGTGTTTTATTCAAAATGGTTTTCCATTATCCCTCCACGCAAATACAGATACACTCCCCTACAAATTTAACTTTCCTCATCCCCAAAACCATAAGCGTATAACCCGAACGGGTAGTAAAATGCTTTACTAAAGATTAATCAATCATTAATTACTTACTAACACTACGGCATCAGACACTCGATAGTTCATTGCCGCACTTACCACAGTACGCAAACTATCCTTATCTAGAGTTAGTTCCACCCAGTCCACCTCATTACATCTTGTCCCTATTTTGAGCCAGTTCTATCCAGTCCTCCTTATTACACCTAATCTTTTTCAGGTTCATTCTTATGTTATCCTTCCATCTGCGTCTAGGTCTTCCCAATGGGTTTAGTATTCAGTACCCTGAGCAAGGTTCTATATACTTCCATTCACATTGCATGTCCTGCCAACCTCAATCTACGAAAATTTAGTATTTTAACAATGTCTTGTAATGAATACAGGTTATGTAACTCGTCATTATATAGCCTCCTCCACTCCCCAGTAGCCTAATCCCTTTTGAGACCAAGTTTTTCCCTAATCACCATGTTTTCGAACAACCTAATATTTTTAATTATACTGAACTAATTTTCAAATATTACAATTAATTATATATTATAAATCAACTAAGCTATTGAAAAATGGGGATACAATTTAAAAATTAGATCACGTTTTATGTTAATAATTTATTATGATCAAAAATAATGAAGCACCAGATCTATATTTAAAAAAAAATTAGCCTCATCTTTAACGACGACATTACTTCCTAAGCCCTCGACAACACTGCCAGCTTTGCAGGTAAAGCTTAGTACTCCTCGTTAGCTATAATTTAGTTTATTTGTAATCATATTATTCATGTCATCTAGCTTTAAAAAAAATTAATTTCATGTCCTTTAGGGCTCGACCATTATTTAAACAATTGCCGGACTTAAAATATTAGGGTTAACCACAAAACATACCTTTTTCTATAAATCTAGCATCCAATAAAGCAAGTTTGATAATGTTTCAAAGGTTATATAATATAAATTTGATAGGTTAAGTAAGATTCTCCTTCATATGCAAATCATGTTGTATGTATTTAATATTTAGTTAAATATATTGTATTTATAATTGAATTGGATTATATTGACAAATATTTAATAACTGTTGTTTATTTGTGTCCTCGATGGTTTTTGGGTAAAGTGTTTGTCTCGTGATCATGCGTTTAAACCCAGCCGAAGTCAACGGATTTTTAACTAAAAATGAAAATCCATAGCACCCCCCCTCCCCCCCTTTTTTAAGGGAACGGATATCCATCGGTGCTATGTCTATTGTAGTTTGTATAACGTCTCTGGAAGCCTCCTTATGAGATATATTTACAGAAAAATGTGTATGTTCTTTCTCACTCACTCAAAGCAATTCAGTGGGGAAAGCTAGGAGATACTCTCGCACTCTCAAGAGTTCCCTAATTAAATCTGCTTTATTCCAGATTGTGTGGGTGGGCAACACTGACCAGATGAACGGATTAGCGCGCTCACTGCTTTGGAAACACATCAACCTTCGGGGTTTAGACTCGCTATTAGAATTCATTTATATTCACTCCACAAATCCATAAGCACTTTAGCTAGTTACAGACCAAGTATGTTGGATTAAAATTTTCTCTCGTGTGGGTGTCACATGGTCGGTTTTAATACCAATCTCTTTAGTATATATTGTCAGGGTAGCAAGTATATTAAGAACATTATCTGACATTACAAAAGTTACTAAAATCTCTTGGATACTTTCATTCATGAATACGCCAATTCATCAAAAATAAATATATAAGTTTTGATAGATAGCATAAATGCTAACAAAATAATATTAATAAACAAGTCAAGAATATTATCAATGTTGAAAAACAACCATGTGTGTGTATAATATTATAAACATTCCTTTCTGCTGTATACTTGCTGTATTAAGGTTGGAGTGAAGGGAAGGCGAGAAAAGGTAAGTATTTTGCAATTTTTATAGCAAAACTATTTTTTGGGCCAAAATAAAAGCAATATTAATCCATATACACGGTGATATCAATAGTTATTAAAATATATGTCATGAGAATAGTGAAATTAGATTATAAACACTTTAAATGAGGAAACCCTTGACAGATATTCAAGAATTGTTGAGGTCACAATGTAAAGAAATTTAACTATGTTTTTACTGGAGAATTATTTAATTTCTGTTGACCAAAAATATGTGTTAGTAAAAGAACTGTAAAATACTACCCTTATCTCACGTCCCCTACACTCCCATCTCAAGTGTTTTACCTATACCAACAAAATAATCCAGCCTAGTTTAAGTTTGTAAAAATATGTCATGCATAGCACATAGCACAATTCCATCTACTCAAGATTCTTAAATACTTAGCTTCCAGCTTTGAATCGAGTGGGGGTGGTATTTTGTTTCACGCAACTCAAAGAAGTTTCTACCAATCATGGTTCTAACATGTTAAGCCCTTCTTTTAATAAAGGCTGCTAAAATATTACGAAAAGCTGGAACATCATATCCTTGACTCTTCCAAAACATGCCTGTTTGATAAAACAAACAAAATATGTTTACTAAACTAATAATAACCCTTCAAGAGAAGGGAGCTTTTAGAAATTGTTTACACTTGTTTTTGCTTTTTTATATCTCCGAAAATGTTTCACTCGCTTTGAACACTCAAATTAAATAATTTGTGTGATCAAAGCTATGAATATTTTATCAAGCGTATAAATTAACCATCAACTTAGATACTTTAATAAATGTCTATTAATATGTATGTAGTGCTTTATTTAGTATTTAATCTCAATTTGAAGAGGATTTGATGGTTATTTAATTAACCTTTAAAGAACTTGAATTTTCTAAATACTCGTTAAATCTGGAGCCAACGATTTTATATTTCAAGCTAGACATTAACAATCTACTGAACAGATGAACACCAACGTTTGGTGTTGTTTATTCAACATAAAACTGTTTATTTTTACATGCTAGATTACAAAATACGATATTTTAACAAAATTAAGACTATTTAAAAATACAAACAAAATAATGGGTGGAATAAATGTTAATGATCTCTGATCAAATGTGCTTTTAATTTCTGTTTCAGAAGTTTCATTAGCCATATTACTATCTCCAGACGACAAGACTATTGTAAGTGTGATCTATATGATGTATTTTAATAAAAGACGTAATCTTCCATACAAATAAAACTAATAATTTGTATTTTAATAACTTCAAGTTAGTAATGTTATTTATTATGTGAAGGCGGTCTAGGGGTAAGGTGTCAGACTTCTGTGCTGGCGGCCGGGGTTCAATCCTCGGTCCCGGCACAGATTTATCTGATTACCAAACCCTTCCTTCACCTCTGACAAGACATCTTGTGAATGTGTGGAGTGCCAGGCCTCCGCCGTGGTTCGGATTCCACGTTAAACTGTAGGTCCTCCATTTCATCTCACAATCACCCTACCATTACACCTTAGCGTAAGTCCGTATAGCCTGAACGCGTAGTAAGACGCGGTGCTAATAATAATAATAATAATAATAATAATAATAATAATATGTGAATTATTCCTACGCCATCAGTCATTTTGTTTTGTAGAAAACTTAGAACATATCATATTTACGGATAGTAGCATCATCAACATGAAAAAGACAACGCTTTTTATACTTTAATACTATTATACTATACTGCCTAGTTGTAAACAAAGAGCTTTTCAAGTCCCGGTTATAAAATATGTTTTACTGTATATTATGTAACAGGATTAATTTTCTTATTTCCATTACTTTCTATGTTTAGACCTATACGTATTTATTATTACAAATCTTAAAATTAATTATAGATATTATTTTATAAATTGCCCCGATCCATCATTTACTAAATATTGCTAAATTATTATTATTATTATTATTATTATTAGCACTGCGTCTTACTACCGTTCGGGTTATACGCACTTACGCTAATGTGTAATGGTAGGGTGATTGTGATATGAAATGGAGGACCTACAGTTTAACGTGAAATCCGAACCACGGTGGAGACCTGGCATTCCTCACATTCACAAGATGTCTTGTCAGAGGTGAAGGAAGGGTTTGGTAATCAGATAAATTTGTGCCGGGACCGAGGATTGAACCCCGTACCCCCAGCACAGAAGTCTGACACCTTACCCCTAGACTGCCAGGTCTCCTAATATTAGTAAAAATACTGTACTCAATATTAGTTGAGTAAACTTGAAAACAGCCTTGTTCCATATGTGTTTTTTGTCCTAACTAAGTTTTCCATTTGAACAGGAGATAGAGTAATGTAGGGCCTACTATTATACTCTATGAACACAAAACACAAATAAAATAACTGTTTTGTTAAAAGTAAGATAAGCTTTTAAAAAAACCTAGTACATAATATATCAAGTCTCCACCTTTTTATTTAATTGATTTTGTAACTATTCGCAACAGTGACGACACGAATAAAAACTTCAGCTTCGCAATGCATCTGACACCTTAGTTCAGTCGATAGCCTGTCTGTATACAAAGATAAGGGTCCTGGGTTTGATTCCCGGCTTGGCCGAAATATTTATCATTGGTGAAATTTGCTAAATTAATGGCTGGGGACTGGATGTTGTGCTTGTCCTGGTAACAAGTTAGATTATAAGGTAGGTGAAGCTACCACAGGCCTAGCAAACCAATAGTGGAAATATATGTCTTGAATAAAAAACTGACCCAGGCCACAAGATGGAAACATTATGGAGGTAAACAATATTCGCTATGTATGTAGATTGTAGAAGCACAAACTAAAGCTATCATAAATACAATATATATACCTATTTAAGTCCCTTATTTCTATGCTTCTTGGTTTTGGATTTATAGAGTCTACAGTTACACATTCAATCAATATTTTCTATATAATATTGGTACGATCGATCAACTATAGGTCAAAAGGTCCCAGTTTCAATCCCCTGTGCATCCAACATTTATATGTGAAGTAATGTATCTGGAACGGGGTCAAACTCAACCTCACCAGGACAAATGAGGATCTACTTGAATAAAGAAGTAGACGCTCCAGTCTATAAAACTGAGATTAACGGGGAGGGTTCATTGTGCTGACCTCATGACACCATATATCCACGAATGTTGGCACTATCATCGCTAACAACAGCAGCTGTTCTGTTGATATAATTCCCTTTCAAGATCACACTTTTTTTTTGCCATTTATAATTTTTTTTGATGTCGCTTGCCAATTTATCATGCAGATGAACATAATTGCTTTTTTTCTCTCGTATTACAAACCCAAGTGTTCAATTAATTATTGTTTATTGTTTCAGTGCGTATTGGACTGCGTACTAAGGGATTTTGGGATCATGACAGACAATGGTATAAACATGGGGAACGCAGTCAAATTGGCGATGAACACTCAAGGAGACAAGGAATCA
Organism: Timema poppense; assembly: GCA_902141375.1. Classification (NCBI taxonomy): domain Eukaryota; kingdom Metazoa; phylum Arthropoda; class Insecta; order Phasmatodea; family Timematidae; genus Timema; species Timema poppense. The sequence continues at coordinate 44,316 of CABFOV010000924.1, forward strand.
ATCAATATATCTGAAGTTATACAGGCGCTAAGCTCATGCGTCAACATTGGGCAACTTCCCAAATGTTTAGGAGAAGGTATGTTAAATATATGCAGAATAAGTCAATTTATTATATTGCCTTAGAAATCTTTCAATACAAATCTAATCTCAAATATAAAACAATTTTTATTATAGTTACTACATTACATAATAATAATTATTATCATCATTAGCACCGCGTCTTACTACCCGTTCGGGTTATACGCACTTACGCTAATGTGTAATGGTAGGGTGATTGTGAAATGAAATGGAGGACCTACAGTTTAACGTGGAATCCGAACCTCGGTGGAGGCCTGGCATTCCCCACATTCACAAGATGTCTCATAATTAGTAAATTATTTATAGATGAATGATGGTGCGTTTACTTAAAATAATCCTATTAACTTGTTTCGTTAAAAATAATAGTGTAAATTTGGTTAGACCTTACGTGTAATATAAGGTACTCTATAAATGTTAGTTATACATTTACATTTTTAATATAATTACATAATTATTTAAAATTCAAATAGATTTAATTAAAATAACAGCTGCTTCAGTGGCCGCATTGTTTAGGCCGTTACTCTCGTAAGAGACTATACTACCGATGAAGGGGGAGATTGGGATACTGAGTGTGGTTTACCCTAAATGGCTTCCCAATCTCCCTCTACGCAAATTTGGATACATTTTATCTCAATTCAACCTTACTTGTCCTCAACTCATCAGCGTAATTAGTACATATGCGTATATCGCCTTAATATGTTGTAATACGCGGTGCTCAAATATTCAAGTACAATCTTCAGTAAAATGTTATTTGGTTGACTTAAATATTGTATTCCTTATAATCGTGTAATTTTTAGTCTTAATTACAGTGGTTGTTTTGAAAATAATTGCCAAGGTAAGTTATACAAATTTTGAAACATAAAGTAAAAATTTTCATAAGTTTGAGAGGCTTGAACACATTTCTTAGCTACGAGTTGAATTATTAGTAACATCATTTACAATGTAATGTTCGTGTATGAACATTATAATTAGTTCGTATTAATAAATATTTCCCTCCTTTATTTGGTTGTGTAAATTTACGGGTGTTCATTCTAAATTCAGTATGTTTAATATTACTCAAGTTATTATTGGACTTGGCGAGTTTTTTTAGTTTGAAATATTATGAACATTTAGTTTTATACTGCAAGGCTACTAACCTAAATTATCTCTTTCCTAACACATACCCAAGCCGAGTTTTAAAAATCATATGCATGTACGGATTTTTTGTATGTAAAGAGTGCATTTAATACACAACTTATATATACAATTATACATATATATGAATATGGAGATTGTACATACATCAGCGTTAAGAGAGGATAAGAAAACCTCAGAGAAAATCCCATAAGAAAAAAAATCAATCCGTTGGAAGTTCTAACCTTGACCTTGATGTAAATTACAATACTGTGAAATTCAAATATATCACCGGTTTACCGTTGTAAGTAGCTACACAGAAATAAATGTTTAGTTTCAAACAAGGTATTCTAGAAACATTATTCACAAATTGAGATGTTTATTTAGCTTTAAAATTATTGAAATATAATTTTATCATTTATAGGCGTAGTTTTAGAGAGTAGAATGGGAAAATAATTTTAATTAGAAATTTATTTTTATATTAAATTTTCAAAATAAAATACATTATATACAATAATAAAATATAAAATTAAGTATTGTAATCCTATAGATTTTTTTAACCTATATAAAAAATTATCAGATCAATAATATAATTAACTTTACCCTTTTTTATCTTAAGAAAAATAGAATCTTATTAATTTTCAAAATATTACACATCTATATCAACATTTAAATTTATAATATGTGTACCTTTATTCATACTCATGTACTTTTTTTTCCATATTTTTAGTGAGTAAGGCGAAGGGTTCGGGTCCTGGAGACAAAACGTGCTTCAAGACAAAAGCACTGATGACATGTGTCAGGTAGGTTTGATTAATATATGATCGCATGGTAGTTAATAAGAATTATATCCCTAAGAAACAAAGAGGTTTACAAAAGTATTTAAGATCCCGTCTCAACCCACGGATAACCAGTAAATTAGGTACATTACAATTTTCATAGAAAGTAACTTTTAGAAAATACAAACGTATTATTATGTTCTTATATACGTATTGATAATACAAACCACCTCTGTGGCTTAGTGGTCAGCGTTCCTGACTACAGATCCAGAGGTATCGGGTTCGGTCCTAGGCAATTCCGGATTTTTCTGTGAAGCAGAGGGTTCTGAAACGGGTTCAAACTCAACCTCGTGAGAGCAAATGAACAACTACTTGAATGAAAAAGAAGCAGCTCCTGCCTATAAAAATGAGATTAACGGCTGTAGGATTCGTTATAATAACCAAATGAAACCCTCTATCCACATAATTTTTCCCTATTTTCATCAAAAGATGGTGGCAGCTCATTATTTATGGCTCAATTGCGGGCTGACAGCATGAATATTTTTAAAAAAACTCAAATATCTCAGTTGCAGATTATTTGACTTTATGTATGAATACTTTAAAGAAGATGTCGTTTTTATTGTTATATTTGGTACTCTTCTGAAAACTGAGCTGTTGTTAAAATGGTTCGGACCAAGCATTTACATCGTGATGCAGTTTTCTAAAGTCTTCATTTAAATAAGAGTGATTTTGATTCCAGTGAAACCAGTTTGCAGATAATTTTGTTTTTAAGCATTTAAAAAAAATTGAAAAAAATTGTTTTAAAATTTTAAAAATTATTTCAACTTACACTAATTTCATTGTTGTCAAGGGAAGGCTGGAGACAACCACTTTTCTATTCAATTTTTGGTTCTGGTTCCTTTTAACTAATTTCCTGGTTAATCGGTCTTGAGATTATATCTAACGTTGGATTCCTTACAATTCCTCATTATCCATTGCTATAGATGAGATATTACTGAAAGTCAATATAAATTTAACAAATAGTGAAGTTTAAATAGTTTGTTAGTTTAATTCTCATCAATCCAGGACCACAATTTACTTTTACTACATACGAATAAGACTTCCAAATGATTTTTAAAAGTGTTCTAAAGCAATTTTCTTTTTAGATTTTTGTACAATCCTATTTTAACAAGTAGAGCTTCTTAGAAATTTTTTTTTATATGTGTTCAGCAACTACACATTTCATTTTAAGTGTTATTTTATGGTTGTTGATAAATAAATATATATATATATATATAAATGGAAGATGTAGATCACTTAAGTTGACGTATGAACACATGAAAGTTGATCTAGTAGCTTTTCTATCTGTCAGATAAGGCTCTATCTACATTATTATTATCATTATTAGCAAATTGAGGGCCTACAGTTTAACGTGGGATTCAAACCACGGTGGAGGCCTGGCATTCCACACATTCACATGTTGTGATTAATACACGTCTTGTCAGAGACGAAGGAATGGTTTGGCAATCAGATAAATCTGTGCCGGGACCGAGTATTGAACCCTGGACCCCAGCACAGAAGTCTGACACCTTAACATTAGACCATCAGGTCACCCTCTGTCTATAAAAACGGGACTGTATAGTAAAACAAATACGCACAGAGAGATTATTTTTATAAACATACATCTTAGTATTAATTCAAATGATATGAAAACTTTGATTTACAACTAATATGAATTGAACCATTCACTTTTTGCTGCACAGTTATGATAATCAAAGTGATAATTTATTAAATATACTATTATATATTAGAAAGATGAGACGGTTAAGGATTTTCGATCCAGATTTATTATAATAAATATTGGTATTATTATTTTTTTTTAAATACAACTTTTTATTCTAGGGGTGCCATAACTTGCCTATGAGAAGCATGAATGGGAATCATATTGCTCCTTCACTAACAAGAGGTAAATAAATTGAAATAGTTTACAATGATGACCACAAGTTGAACAATGGAAATCTACGGTACAAACAAAAATGATGAAGTAACTCAAGAAAGCCATTATCGTCCTGAGGGAAGGACAACACAAAACATTGCAGATTATTTCTAATGGGGGAGACTAATTACGCACTTGCTATTTATTAGTATGACATTACAAAATAACTTAAATAATACAAAAGGTGTTACACTAGTATGTTTATTTTTTAAGTAAAATAACAAGCGTAAAATACCAGAGTTATATTTATACATAATTACGTGCTAGCGCACCTTAGCTCAGTCGATAACATGTTTGTCCACTAAGCTAAGGGTCCCGGGTTCGAATCCCGGCATGACCAAAAATTTATCATTGGTGAAATGTAGGTTCACACTTTCATAATGATAAATTAATGACCGGGGAATGGATGTTGTGTTTGTCCTAGTCTTATATTAGATTATAACCCATATGAAGCTATGACAGGCCTAGCAAGCTGGTAGCGGAAAATATATGGCTTGAATAAAAAATCGATCCGGACCATAAACTGAAAACAGTAATGAATGGAAGGTAAAGATTACGTTCTTTCAGTGATAGCATAATGTAACGATTCACTCTCGCAATAATCTACACTGCATATGATGATGAGTTCGGGGTTCGTATTCCAGTAATGTATATGTAAGGTAGTTTCAACTAAACGGTTTACAACTTTCCCTCCGCGCCTATTTTAGTACATTTACATTAGAGAATAGATTGTACGTTCATCATTACTAACTTATTAGTGTAAATATGTAGAGTGCCCGAAAGGTTAGTTTAAAATCTAAGCTTAATACATAATTATATAAATTATATGTAAAAAGCTAAGATTACAAATTACAAACTAATTTAAATCTTGGCGGGTTATTGATATTATTCTAAGGTAATAAAATACAAATCTATAAATGTGCATTCAAATATTTTGTCGGAAATATTCTGTATATTTTATGTAATGTGAAATATTTATGATATTAAAATATATAAAACCACATTTTTTTTTAGTTTCATTAAGATAATTTAAAATAACCGTGAACTTAAAATATTCCTATAGTTTATAATCAAGTATACCAACAGTTATGAAAAAGGAGCCGTGTTCGTTTCCGTGTCAACCTGAATACATTTACTAAATTTAGGAAAATTCAACTTTAAATGCGTTGATGGACTAAATTATATTTCAACAAATAATAATTTGATGTATTGAGTAAAAAACAAAGTTACAAGATTAAATTGACAGGATTTGGTATTATTGATACAAGTCAATGTCACTAGGACGTGATCTGTGTTATATATTAGATTAATATTCACAAAATTGAATAACACATTAAAAACATTTAACAAATATTAAAATATTAATTTTTTTTAACCATATACTAAAGACAATGATACATCAAAATTCGTGGAGATGGATAAACTTTTTCAATGTAGTAAAATTAATGTATATCAAGTACTTAATCTCTGTCCATTGTTAAAGTATACATGCATTTAAGGACACATTAATTAATATTGTAAAATAAATATGTCTTAAAATAATCTGAAAAAACGTATTTAAATTGAATTGTTCCTTATCTGTAATTCCCTGTTCCTTGGTTCCACATTGCTGTGTGTATGATATTGTCGACATGTCTCGATGCACTTACGGCATCATTTTCAAGACTAGAGAAAAAGAAAGAGAAAAAAGAATAATACAAATGCACATGTTTCAACCACACCCTAACCATAAATATTTGCTGCTATAGTAGTAAAGGTATAATGCCAAATAATTTACATATATGAAATTGTAATAATTACCATGATGAAGAGACAAGGAGTATTACAATTTAATATATGTAAATTATTTGGCATTATACCTTTACTACTATAGCAGCAAATATTTATGGTTAGGGTGTGGTTGAAACATGTGCATTTGTATTATTCTTTTTTCTCTTTCTTTTTCTCTAGTCTTGAAAATGATGCCGTAAGTGCATCGAGACATGTCGACAATATCATACACACAGCAATGTGGAACCAAGGAACAGGGAATTACAGATAAGGAACAATTCAATTTAAATACGTTTTTTCAGATTATTTTAAGACATATTTATTTTACAATATTAATTAATGTGTCCTTAAATGCATGTATACTTTAACAATGGACAGAGATTAAGTACTTGATATACATTAATTTTACTACATTGAAAAAGTTTATCCATCTCCACGAATTTTGATGTATCATTGTCTTTAGTATATGGTTAAAAAAAATTAATATTTTAATATTTGTTAAATGTTTTTAATGTGTTATTCAATTTTGTGAATATTAATCTAATATATAACACAGATCACGTCCTAGTGACATTGACTTGTATCAATAATACCAAATCCTGTCAATTTAATCTTGTAACTTTGTTTTTTACTCAATACATCAAATTATTATTTGTTGAAACATAATTTAGTCCATCAACGCATTTAAAGTTGAATTTTCCTAAATTTAGTACAATTCGTTCCTTGCTAATTTATTAATAATGTTTTTCAAAAATCTGAATACATTTATCAAATGCATTTGTGTGTGGGGTTTTAAATTAACAATATAGAATAAATCACTATTGATGGTTAGGTTTTGTGTTTAGTTAACACATGATAGTGAATCGTAGGCTAAATTAATCTATAAGGTTGTTACTAAGGTATTTATACGCTTTAAGTAGTAAGTGTTTAAACCCTAAAATGTATTCGAATAAATCGCAAAATGACACCTTGACAATGGAATCGAGCCCGGAACCTTAGATTAACCGTGCCAATGCTCTACCACTGAGCTAGCCAGGGATAGTCCCCTTGCTCAGGGTCTTTCATAACTCACATTTAAAGGCAAATTCTGTGATGGATGCATGCAGTTAAAAGTCCCGGATTTGTTTCCCGTATCCAGGTGTTCTTTTTTAATTTATTCAAATATGATTCAGATATGGCTGATTTTCATAGAATTAAATTATTAATCCCCCAATTTTCACCTTTCATATTAAACTAAACTGTATTGCGTTGCTTACTTCCACCCAAAAATATAGTTTAAAACATATTTATTTATGGGTCTGTACTGTAGGAAAGTAATTTGTTATATATTTGGTTTTATATGTTCAAAGTGAAGATAGGTCCATTAATTAAATGTGTAGTAATGTTTAGTGCAAGATGGTTGACCATTTACAAATTAATCTTACTTAAGTACATACAAAACTCAACAAATATTCCAACATATAAAGAAAAGTCAATCATATGGCTAAATAAATTAATCTCGGTATTAAAATAAGACAGTTGAAACAGTAAAGAGATTCTAAATATATACCCATAGCAGGGCCATGCCCGATTTGTATTTATCTACGCTAGCTCGTGAAGTCCCTCAACATGAGACGCCAAGAATTTGAAAAATAAAAAGTTAATTTCCTCTTGAAAAGAAGTTCAAAAAACATAGTTGGGGATGTAGTTGTGATTAATTTTATCAAGCTGTTACTATCCTAATTAATAAGAATAAATACAAAAAAATTAATGTTTCTGGTTGTACGCTTGTGTAGCTACTAAATACGCTAATGTTTAAGGATGAGGAAGGTTGAATTTAGAGGAAGCGTACCCATATTTGCGTGGATTAGATTGAGAAATAATTTAGGAAAAAACATCCTAATTACACCTGGCAGGGATTCAAACCTTGACCTCCCCATCATCACTAGTCCAGTATATTATGAGAATGACGCCTTAGACCATTCGACCACCGAAGCAGGATAATTATCAAGGAATGAGTTAACTAAGACTGAGCACACTCATGCAAGCCACGCTCGTAAAACAGCTCTGGAAAGATGGTTGTCACGTATTGCTACTGGCATCGTTATAAAGATGGTCGATCTCATATTGAAATATATTGGAGCAGTCACGGATATGTTGATAAGGGAGCTAAAAACTCATAAAAATCGCTCACATGAAGTGAAGAAAATTTATATTCGTAAATAGATTTTCAAACACGAATAATTAAGTACATCTACTAATATTCTCACTCCGTCCACTTTCTAGCGCGAACTCCTTTCACCGTTCCGCGTTCCACCGTCATTTTGCCATTTAGGAATGCTACTCGTATCCGAACTGACTCGCTAAATTTGAGTATCCGAACTGACTCGCTAAATTTGAGAACGCTCTGACTTCCCCCAGTTTTGATGACGGTGTCCGAAGGGATCAGATCATATGTTTTGTTTACTCGATACGAAGTGAGCATTAGTGTGTGCTCGATTCGAGTGTACTCGTATCGTGTAACCGCGGGTTTAGTACGGCCTTGACCCATTAATGTGAAGGGCTCACATGCTTTTAACTCATTTAAAGTGACACATTTAAAATTATCACTACAACGTCAGTCTACCTGGAAGCTATAGCATAAAAAAAAAAGGTGACCTGGTGGTCTAGGGGTTAGATGTCAGACTTCTGTGCTGGCGGCCGGGGTTCAATCCTCGGTCCCGGCACAGATTTATCTGATTACCAAACCCTTCCCTCACCTCTGACAAGACATCTTGTGAATGTGGGGAATGCCAGGCCTCCACCGTGGTTCGGATTCTACGTTAAGCTGTAGGTCCTTCATTTCATCTCACAATCACCCTACCACTACACATTAGCGTAAGTGCGTGTAACTCGAACGGGTAGTAAAACGCGGTGCTAATAATAATAATAATAATAATAATAATAATATAGAAAAATAAACACATTATTATATTATATCACATAGGGGTTCATTTTCAAATAAGTATAGATACTTTTTTACTCTTAGTATTAAGAACTCAAAATGCCATTGCTGCACTTACAAAAGTACGCCACCTTTCCCTATCTTGAGCTAGTTTTATCTAGTTCACCTCATTAAACAAATTTCTTTCAGGTTCATTATAATGTTACTCTCCCATCTGCGTCTAGGTCTTCCCATTGGGTTTGCCAGTCAATATTCTGGACGTGGTTCTAGATTCTTCCATTAACGCTGCATGTCCTGCTCACCGTAATCTACCGGACTTGATTATCCTAACAATGCCCGGTGGTGATTAAAGGGTGTGTAACTATTAATTAGTTAACCTTCCATAATCTTCATCCTTTTTTTGGACATAATAATTTCCTAAGTACCGGTACTTTGATTTCAAACACCTTAAATTTATTCTTATCTCGTTAAAGCGCCTTCTCTAAACCGAACTATTATATTAGCACAGCACGTACAAATTATCTCAACTCTAGAACGTAGGATCCTCTGCCTTGACCGTAAATTCATCACCGTGGACGTGGAGGCTTTAATTACCTCAATTATATTTGTATCTGTCATGCTGATATCCAAACTAAGGTCCCATACAAGGCAAACTGAATTATTTAAACTTTTATAAATATTTGCTGGTTTATAAAGTGTAATCATCTTTAAATATTCAGAATATATTTAAAATACACTTTTTTTATTGCAGTTTTTTTTACGAGCGATCCATTTTCCTTTATAAACATGAAGTCCTAGTAGAATCACGTTTATACACCAGCAATAAATGAATTAAAGAACTAGCGTTCCCAGAGCTATTACAGATAGTAAAAGAACAAATGTTTAAATAAATATTTCAAAGAAGGCCAAGATAAACTTAGTTTTGAAACCACCCCAAACATTTTTCATTTTTGTTATTTTTCTAGCATGTATTATTTTTCAATATTCTTTGAACAGTTCGGTTCAGTGAGTTTGTTTTATAAAAATAAATTTAAAAATATATTGTTTAAATGTGTGCCCTAGGTCAGTTAGGAATGTATTATTAATAGTATTTTCATCTAGATTTCAATACATTTTGAACTTTCTAGTTTAGTTTAGTCTATTCGAATCTAAATGGGACGGTGGACAAATAATAAGAAGTTTTGTTCAACCTTATTTGTTTAGGATTAAATTACTGCTGGAACAAATGTACGTATTTACTAAATAAATAAACATTAGCCTCAATGAAATCCAATTAATAAAACCGGTATTCGATTCCCAACTGTATACAATAATCGAACCTTCTTGCCCCATTGTTGCTCACCGTCTTTTCCTAAGACGAAAACTAATTAACTTATTTATTTTATCATCTATATCTTGTTTTTTATTGTAATAATTAATTTTTGGCCAATAACAGTCCTCACGAGTACTACGATTAATAAATATTGTCGACGAAAAATAAATTTCATAGGTTCAAGAAATATCGTACAATATTCCTAGCAAGAGAACTGCTTCAGAGAAATGTAATTTTTGTAGTTAGGAAATACTTTTGTTTTATCTTTGTTTTTACAATTAATTTGATTTTGTAAGTAAAATACTTGTACTTTTTTATAAGCAAACCGTGGTTTTAAAATAAAACATCAGTATGAAACTTTTGTAAATTTTCGTAGATACAAATATACCACCGTTTGTGATTTATTCGTAAACCATTTATAAACTTTAATAAATAAATTAAAAACTGTTTTTACAGCAATACAAATGTTAAGGAGTGCTCTCAACAATACTTTCTTTTAGAACAAAAGTTTGTTAGTCAAGAAAGTACAAATACTTTTATAGCGAATATGTTAGATGTTACAAATATTTCAAAACTTGCTTAAATACACTCAACAGACATTGAAGAGACAAACCCTTTTGATTAATGTTCAAGTTAGGAGAGAAAAAAAAATCCATTAATATATTTATCACGCTTATGTGACAGGATCGTGATAGTAATTTTTTTTCTTTTCAGTTTAATTAATGATATTACTTGCCAGGTTGACAGATAGTACAAGGATATAGAGATAAGCACTCCATTGCATGAACATTTATTAATGGAGAACTTTGTATTTATTTACTGATTATATTTAAAAATATTAAGTTAAATTAGACGATTAGTTAAAAATGCGTTGTGTCAGTTTACGTGAGTAAAAATATAATTGTCTACAAAATATATAATGCACGACGTATGCACTATAAAATTAGTATATGAGCTTATATATATATATATATATATAAATACCATTAGCATATATATATATATATGCATGCTATGTATATATTGTAATGTATTGATTGTAATGTATTGGTTTGGATCAATCTAAATTATGTAAAAAGTCATGGATGAAGGTAAATTTTATTTAAAGTAATATAGGTAGAGTATCCCTTTGAGATTCATCCATGAAGAAATATGCGTTTCTCAGAAACTATGTGAAGGGGATCTCACCCTAAAGTATATATTTTATACCATCTTTCCTGGTAAAAGAATAACTNAAAGGCAAGGGGTATGTCATATATAAACCATTGTGCGTATGTTTGAGGGAGTGAGGAGGTGAGGCAGTGAGGAGATCTCCGGGACCAAATATCTACACAGAGATCTCGCTCACAGTCCAACACATTATAACAAATAAATCACATCAGTATCACAAGTATGCAGTAATATAAAATCTTTTAATTGAAATATGTACAAGCAATACAATTGACGCCCAAAAATGAGGCGCGATAAACCGATATCAATACAATATGTACATATAATGACTGTTTGCTTTCAATTGAGGATGGGGGGACACACATTTATTCAATACAATAGAGATTTACTTTTCTATATCCAACTAATTTAATGACATAAAATTGTTTTACACATATTCACCAAACGAACCGTTTGTACGAGTAAAATAACCTATTTTTAAGCTATTCCTAGACCACGCAAAGGTTTTATTTAAGCTCCAGCCAACTGCCTGCTTCACAATTAATTTGTCCTCTAATGAACAATCCTTTCGTTCATCCCCTTCTGGAAACAACGTGTTCACAAAACAGAAGACATTGGATGCACAAAAACGCACGGTTCCAATAGGAATTAATTTAAGTTAAAGTCTTGTGTACACACATTCTTACTCCCAGCATTTACAGTATAGTTATTGTACTAATTAATTACGAAATATAAGTTAAAAACCTCAGGGGTCGTTTCCAACCAGTCGCACTAGGTTCATTATATTAAAAGGTGCATGTTCATACAGAATTGTGTAATTCATTTAGATCTCCCAACTAAATTTGGACCGAGTTTTTTAATTAATCCTATTATAAATTACTTTTTTGAATGGATAAAATATTCTAACCTCCCCAAATCCGCGCCTGAGTATACCGTACACCTCTAGAAAAGTCAAATTAAGTGTAGCGCAAATAAATTGAAAATGCGATTCTTTTCATTAGTAAAGTATAATATACCAGTGGTTTAAGAAGATTAAATTATGTTAAAATATATTATTATTATTTAATATAAAGATTTAGATGCATAGTAAAACAGGTTTTTTTTTCATTTAGCCGTATTTTTAAACATCATTACTTGAAATTAACAAAGTCCCTACTGTGTTTATCAACATTAAATCGCCAAATCATTACAATGTAGTGTGGATTACTTTCCCTTCATTTTTAAAGAGGATTATCTACCCTTATTTTACCCTGACCAGTGCCAAACTTAAGATAGTTTGATCCACCAAGGTAACACTGCTACCTTTCAAGATAAATGGAGTGTACATGTCATAGTTTTTATCTCTTCAACAACATTGAAAAGTAGAGCCATCAAAACTTGTGAAAATATTTCGGCTGCCATATGTAAAAGTAAAGTATATGTGATATTAGATGCAATACATTTACAACACTTTACTTTTACATATGGCAGCCGAAATATTTTCACAAGTTTTGATGGCTCTACTTTTCAATGTTGTTGAAGAGATAAAAACTATGACATGTACACTCCATTTATCTTGAAAGGTAGCAGTGTTACCTTGGTGGATCAAACTATCTTAAGTTTGGCACTGGTCAGGGTAAAATAAGGGTAGATAATCCTCTTTAAAAATGAAGGGAAAGTAATCCACACTACATTGTAATGATTTGGCGATTTAATGTTGATAAACACAGTAGGGACTTTGTTAATTTCAAGTAATGATGTTTAAAAATACGGCTAAATGAAAAAAAAACCTGTTTTACTATGCATCTAAATCTTTATATTAAATAATAATAATATATTTTAACATAATTTAATCTTCTTAAACCACTGGTATATTATACTTTACTAATGAAAAGAATCGCATTTTCAATTTATTTGCGCTACACTTAATTTGACTTTTCTAGAGGTGTACGGTATACTCAGGCGCGGATTTGGGGAGGTTAGAATATTTTATCCATTCAAAAAAGTAATTTATAATAGGATTAATTAAAAAACTCGGTCCAAATTTAGTTGGGAGATCTAAATGAATTACACAATTCTGTATGAACATGCACCTTTTAATATAATGAACCTAGTGCGACTGGTTGGAAACGACCCCTGAGGTTTTTAACTTATATTTCGTAATTAATTAGTACAATAACTATACTGTAAATGCTGGGAGTAAGAATGTGTGTACACAAGACTTTAACTTAAATTAATTCCTATTGGAACCGTGCGTTTTTGTGCATCCAATGTCTTCTGTTTTGTGAACACGTTGTTTCCAGAAGGGGATGAACGAAAGGATTGTTCATTAGAGGACAAATTAATTGTGAAGCAGGCAGTTGGCTGGAGCTTAAATAAAACCTTTGCGTGGTCTAGGAATAGCTTAAAAATAGGTTATTTTACTCGTACAAACGGTTCGTTTGGTGAATATGTGTAAAACAATTTTATGTCATTAAATTAGTTGGATATAGAAAAGTAAATCTCTATTGTATTGAATAAATGTGTGTCCCCCCATCCTCAATTGAAAGCAAACAGTCATTATATGTACATATTGTATTGATATCGGTTTATCGCGCCTCATTTTTGGGCGTCAATTGTATTGCTTGTACATATTTCAATTAAAAGATTTTATATTACTGCATACTTGTGATACTGATGTGATTTATTTGTTATAATGTGTTGGNCCCAACCCCAATGGATATATTTCAAATCCTCTGATATTATCGAATATGAAGCTGAAACATGGCCTTAAATTAAACTCCAAATGACTTCTAATTGCATTCTACAGTCAAAAATTTGCCGGAGAGGACCGCTTAAAATAACTACTAGACTAGAAACACATAACTGGCAGAAAAAGTCGCCGGAGGAAAGCGCTAAATACTTCCCAAGGTCCTCCAAATTTCAAAAATGTATTGGGGAGGACAATTATAAATTATGAATTTTCTTAAAGAACTCAATTTTCAAAATTTTATGAGTTAAATAACACTTCAAAGATTATCTTATAGATGTATCTAATCATCGTAGAAAAAAATAAGGTGAGGATCACTTCAAAGAGCTTCAAAGGGCATCCAAATTTCAAAAATTTTTAGTTGAGGGACACTTTAAGTGGCCTATAAAATAATCTAATTAAAAAAATCAAGTCGAAAACTACTCATAGTTTCTAGAGTGAACCATTTTTCAAAAACTTGTTGAAGGAGGGCCATTCCAAATAGTTTATAAAAACTATCTGATTTCAAAAAAATAGGAGAGGCTGATCACGGTTTAAAACATACATATTATCACATAAAAATGATAAACTATTAAATGGCTTTAAAACAGAAATCTTAAATTGTAAGTAACTATGTTATTTATAATTATGAATCCCCTATGAACATTATCTGTATCCGCCACTGGGCCACTATGGCAAGATTGTGCCGAGAACATTTACAACTGAGACGTACCCCATAAATAAATACCAATGCTAAACCTAGTTGAAAATAAGTGAAAATATATCGTGCTATGTTGACCTTGGAGAGATTTGAAATGTGGTGCTGGAGAAGATTTGAGATCAGGTGGACAGATAAGGTGACAAACGAAGAAATCCTTATTGTGGATGAGAAGAGAACCATTTTGAATGTCATTCTTCACTACAAAGCATGGCGTCTTAGAAGTAAAGGTTGAGGGAAAGAAGAGACTAGGAAGGAGGAGGATTCAAATTGTAAATGACTTGAAGGAAGAGAGAAAATTCTGGCAGCTGAAGGAGGAAGCAGAGGACAGGACGCATTGGCGGTCTAAGTTCACTGACTAAAGAAACGGGCCTGTCGTATTACAGAACACATACAGTAGCCCCATGACTTATTTGGTGCTGACTGACAGCTCACAGCTAACATTTAGGTATGTACCTAAATTTTGACTGTCAGAAGTGACAGCTGCTAAAAAACATGTTTTTGCAGATCTTATGGTTTGGCGTTGGGATACATAATTTGGTCTGGTATCTTTTCAAAGATGTGAGCTGTCAGTCAGCACCAAAGAAGTCATGGGGCTACTGTAATAATAATAATAATAATAATAATAATAATAATAATAATAATAATAATGCTGTTTGAAACTATTTATTGATAGTAAAAAAAATTATATTCATGTCACTAATAAGCAACAACACTATCATCACCCATAACTTTTACTGTATGAGAGATAACCTTTATCACACTAAACATGTCAAGCTAAACAAAAAATTAAGGCCTAAAGATAAACTAATTGCGAGATTCCTTACATTAATATCAGCAAGTCAAGCTGAGTTTCTGATATGAAAGCATTATAATTATGACAGGTGAATAAAGGATGAATTGACGTCTAAATGACGATAATAAAATCAATCAATCAATTTATACCAAGGTCCTCCAAAATTAATATACCATTTAAATGACGTAATATTGCGAACATTTTGAGGGTAGTTTTATTTTGAAGTGATAGTGCGCACGAATTAACAACCCGCAATAAATCTTAGAAATGCTAATAAATGACGTGGTATATATATATATATTTTTTACTTTTTCTAAAATTATCTAAATAAGTAAATATTCAAAATGATAAAGATAGTAAAAACTTTAAGATGTTTTTTAATTTTTTTTATCTGATTACCAAACCCTTCCTTCACCTCTGACAAGACATCTTGTGAATGTGAGGAATGCCAGGCCTCCACCGTGGTTCGGATTCCACGTTAAACTGTAGGTCCTCCATTTCATCTCACAATCACCCTACCATTACACATTAGCGTAAGTGCGTATAACCCGAACGGGTAGTAAGACGCGGTGATAATAATAATAATAATAATAAATTTTTTAAATCTCGCAACGTGTAAGAAATAACATTAGACCTAAAATGAAAACTTGACTGAAATATATTTTAAAGTTAAAATTAATTCCTTGGTAAAACATTAAATAAAAGCTAAGATCATAATGACTTGATAGGTAGAAGTTTTTATTGAAATAATTTCTATGAATTCTCGTGTTTTTTATATAAGTACTATGCTAAAGATCCAAGCTAACCTCTCCTCACTCCATGTATTCACTCCCCCGTTATATAAGCTCTTGTAAATAATATATAGAGGTCCGTATAAAGACCATTTTCAAATTATACTTGAAACAGAACAACATTTTGAAGCATATTGAGTTCTCTTCTCGTCAACAGCCCGAAGATTGGTTTGAAGTGACGTCTATCCATACAGATGTGGGAATGTACTCAACCCTTCGACTGTTTAGTACTGCCTACACCATCTACAGTAGCCCCATAGCTTCTTTGGTGCTGACTGACAGCTCACAGCTGACAGCTGATGGCTTTGAAAAGTTACCAGACCAAATTAAGTATCCCTACGCCGAACCATATAATCTGCAAAAACATGTGTTTAGCAGCTGTCCCTTCTGACGGTCAACATTTAGGTATATACCTAAATGTTGACTGTCAGAAATCAGCTGTGAGCTGTCAGTCAGCACCAAAGAAGCCATGGGGCTACTGTAGTATAAATTCCATGAATTAGGGAAGTTCAAGAAATCAGCTGGCTCTCCGTTGATTTTCACACTTAATTTCTATGAGCGAACGCGAAAGGGCTTATCAATTTTGCCAGTCAGGTATTTCCACATACCTTCCAGGTTTATTTTAGATGCTACAAACGACATAGGAGCGACTACTTTATTTCCGCTTAGAAGGATGTTGTACTACGGATTTTTATTACTCAAGAAAATTTCGCTGACCTCGGCTGGGGGTGAATCCACCAACATCGGATCCTGAGGCAAGCACTTTACCACAAAACCAATTAGATCAATTATATTGATTTAAGAAACCTTAACTCATGTTTTAGTCATTCTTAATTTTCTGAGCTATAAAGCACAGTGCACCAATTAGTTTAATTTTAACTTACTTACTCTAGGGAATTGGAAACTAGAAATTTCATTGCTGT
The DNA here is from genome assembly GCA_902141375.1 of Timema poppense. NCBI lineage: Eukaryota > Metazoa > Arthropoda > Insecta > Phasmatodea > Timematidae > Timema > Timema poppense. The sequence continues at coordinate 61,371 of CABFOV010000924.1, forward strand.
ACTTTAAAAAATACGTCACATTTCCTTATCTTGAGCTAGTTCTCTCCTGTTCACCTCATTACTCCCTATCTCTTTCAGGTTAATTATGTTTTTATCCTCCCATCTGCGTCTAGGGCCCGTATGCAAGGACGATGCTGAGCACAGCCAGAGTACAGGCAGAGTATGAGCCTCGTGCTAGTACGATCTATGACGCAATATCTTGAGTCTCGCCAGAGCCTGGTCCCGTACTCAGAGGATATTTCTACAACATGACGCTGCGTGCATAGACGATCGAGACACGTGTTTTCACGACAGGCCTCATGCTCTGCTAGTGCTCTGCCTGTACTCTGGTCATGCTCAGCATCGTTCTTGCATACAAGGCCTAGGTCTTCCCAATGGTCTCTTCACTTGTTCTCGAGAAAAATGACATTTCCAAACGTTTGATTTCTCCGTAAGACCTGTCCGGTAGCTAGCGCCATGTACGGTTTCCGTGATCCATCTGTTTTTGTTGGTGCGGAAGGATACTTTGGTCGGTTGTGAAGTCACGCCACGCCTTTCACCCTCCCGTCCACCATCCCACAAAATAGGTTTAAGAAAAACCAGCCTCATTAAACCCAACCGGTATTAGAGCCTCGAGTTCCCAGTCATCAACAGACCAGTCTAACACCAAGAGTGACGCCTTAGACCATTCGACCGCTGAAGCAGGTTAGCTATTTAAGTCCAGAGTATTAGTTTATGTTTTATACGCTAACTATGTAAATCAATATAAACTCGGTAAAACCCAGAAAAACCCCAACAAAGAACAAAAGTTCCATCACGGTCAACACTTTGTATTTGGGATGATTAAAATAATGTGTACAAGCATAGCTTACATAATATATACAAATTACCTGTTAATTGTAGCGAATCAATTCTTTCACCAGTAAATGGGATGTTGAGAATTAACATGACAATATGGGAATATTTCGCAAAATTCATACTAATTTATGTGTATTCTGTTGCGAATGCCATTGTTAGAGGTGTTTGTTTTTCGCACTCGGTAAAAAAAAACTGCTGGCCTTTCTTTGGCATTTAGCTTTGAATAGCCATGCATGTTTGATACTTGTGAATAATAGAAATAATAAAATAATGGTATTGTGACACTAAATTTAGTAATAATCAAATATTAATAGCGAAATAACGTCAATTCCATTAGATTAACATATTAATATTCACATACGTATTTAGGAATTTATATATATATATATATATATATATATATATACTTCTAGTGCTATGTTAGTGTTAAAATTAGGATCACTGTTAAGGCTTACCATTATTTAAAGAGCATTAGGGATCTTTAAAAAAAAGTCTGCTGTGTAGATACTATTCATTAGTCTTTGCGTCTAACTTAACTGTTAATTGTACTTATTTAAACTCACTCATATGATGGTTTTAAAATCCCAAAATTCTTAAGATCAAATTAAGTTTAGCCGATAGGTAATGTATTTAAAACTAAAACAAACAAAAGCTAAATGAAACACTATTGTAAGCGAAAAACATGCTAAAGTGAAGAAATAATATAATAGTAAAAAAATGTTGTGTAGAGAGACTATCATGTATTATTATTATTAGTATTATTTATAAAAACCAAAACCATAAAATAAATACTGGTGACCTTGACCCGACGTGTTCACCAAGAAGAAAATGTTCACCATCACGCCACGGATGATGTGGTTTCCCATTAATTCTACAAGCAAATTCTGATATACTTTTAATTTGTTATCAATTTAATATTCGTCATCGTTTGTGCTCTAGTTGGTGTAAGCTGCCTAATGCTACAGGGGTATGATTTCACCCTCTTTTATCTGTTGAGTGTGTAGTGGAAAAATCTCATCTTGTTTGAAATAAAACGTCTGAGTGGACTTCCCAAACGACCAGATTAGAATATTTGTTATAAATTTAAGTCGGAAGTTGAATCGAATATGATTTTCATAGGATCACTCTTTCAAAACATACTATTGTAGCTTGCAGCCTTAGATAATATAGAGCATGCAAGGATGACGTAATCCAAGAACTCAGACTGTCAATTGTTCTGAGTCGCCAGCTATGTACTCATGCCAGATCATGTTTTCAAAAACATAGATTGTTTTGACGATTAGCACAACATAGAGTGTGTTCTCAAAACCAGTAATTCAGGGGAAACAAACCTCCTTCTTTGGTATATACCAGCGAGTTTAAGACCTTTTGACGAGAGAGGGGAGGCCGGGTAGCATGCTAGTAGTTAAGGGTCTTCTTCGAAGTTCTCTACATACTCAACTACCAAGTTACAGCAACTTGTGGGGAGAATATCCTACAGCCTACCGATGAGGACGCCACCACCCATCTTGAAAGTTTGAGTTTGACAACAACCGCGCAACGCCGGGCGGCCGTGTGTTCAAGGGTCATTGATATAACGAGGAACTTTTTCTAAACTCTTTCAACTAGTTCTAAAAGCTAAATTACATTTATATACTCTTATAGTAATTAATATATTTCAATAAAAAAGATCAAAATGAACCCCACGATTGTGTGTCACTGTCTACCCATCCCACTCACGACACGTATTCCCACGGGTTGGGGGAGTAACGACAATACACACACACTCTTTTGCATTCAGCATAGATAATATTTTATTATTTTATTAGTTTTTAATTTATTGTTATCTATAATAATAAAAATCAAGTGTTTGTCTGTGTGTTTGTTTGTGTGCGATGCCCAGCCAAATCTACGGCACGCAGAGATCTGAAATTGTTAACATAGGTGGACGGAAATTTGTAATTATCTTTTTAATAAGGGTATTTTTAAGACAATATTTTTAATCTGGTTTAGAATTACGTTTCGGATATAGCGTTTCCATTTGAAATCGGGCACCATAGAGGAGGGGGGGCGGGGGTGCTTATATAATTCTTATATCACAGTGGGTCACGGGCAATGCCATGCGGGATTATTAGTTGATAAAAATTATTAAAAGTGACAGCTGCAGATTACAAAACACGACCTATTAGTACATGAAAATAAGACTAGTAGCTTTCCTATCAGATGATTATTCCCATAAAAACTGGTCTGTGGATGTGTGGTCTTTGAATTAGATTTTTCAGAAATATGAAACTCGTATTACAACTTTTATAGTGTGATTATGCAACTGGTTGTAGTCCAATGAGATTAAAACATATCGTTAGTCCTAGACTTTGACTTTTAGTAAATTATTATTAGCACCGCGTCTTACTACCCATTCGGGTTATACGCACTTACGCTAATGTGTAATGGTAGGGTGATTGTGAGATGAAATGGAGGACCTACAGTTTAACGTGGGATCCGAACCACGGTGGAGACCTGGCATTCCTCACATTCAAAAGATGCCTTGTCAGAGGTGAAGGAAGGGTTTGGTAATCAGATAAATCTGTGCCGGGACCGACGATTGAACCCCGGCCGCCAGCACAGAAGTCTGACACCTTACCCCTAGACCACCAGGTCACCGTGACGTTTAGTAAAGATCAAATGCAAGAAATTAAATATACAAGTTGACTCACTGTATATCGTTTAAAGAATTATGCAGTTTGCTTGTATTCCAGGAATAAGTGAAATTCCGCGCTAAGAAGTCACCATAATGGCGCAAGTGGGTGTCAAAACATGTCTTGGAAAAAAAGCAAATTTATTGTCGATGTAATAGAATATGAAACGAATTAAAGTGATTTCACAAGTATAAACAGTGTATTTACTAGCTACTTATTTTATTTTTGATATAATTTTATCTCATAACGAAAAATTAAAATTGTCAATTATCTGAAAACGTGCTAAATTTCTCAGGCTCATTTCAAAAAATTAGATTAATTATTACTTTATGGTATAGGCCTAATCGTGAAAAATACTTTAATTAGTGAGAAAACTGTACCCTTGACATTATTAATATATTCGGAAATAAGTATTATAGCCTTGACATTTTCATTAAGATAGGTAAAATAAACTAGTTCTCAACGTATTGTAGGTCATACCTAAGCATATCTTAAATATTTTATGTGAAACACTAACGATACGAAAGTTTATTTCACAATATCGACAAAGCATAAAGCTCACACATTATACGAGCTTTAAACTGAAGAATATACAGGAACACAACCAAGAACTAAATACATATTAGCATCAAATGTATATCCGGTAATTGATGGTATTTTTTATTTAATCGACGTTCTCAAAAGTGTTTGTTCAACTATTAAAAGCCCTGAAAACAGCCTAGAAATAGCCTAAAAACAAAAGGTAAGCTATCTGTGATTAGTATTCAACTTTGAAAACATTTAAAATAAAAAATATCTGTCAAAAGTAACATTTAACAAGTTTTGTGAAATTACTTTTAGTTAAATTTGATAGGCATAAGTTTTAAGGTTGGTGTATAGGGAACATGAGTAAAGGTAATTGTTTTAATTGTTTAAACCGTTTTTATAACAAACGTTTTTGGTTTTTTTTTGCTCAAAATAAATCAAACCTTTCTCCAATTTAAAGTTTAATTTTCTTCGCGTATGGTGACCTTAACTGTTCTTGAATATCTGTCAAGAATGTCCTAGAATTTAATGACAATTTGTTTAATTAATTTAAAAGTTTGTCAACTAATGCCGCTATGCTAATGACATATATTCAACAACTGTTGATATTACCATGAGAAGAAAATTAAACTTGAGGTTTCGACATGAAAAATATTATGTTTATTTTGAACTAAAATAGGTTTTATTCAAAAACTGCAAAAAACACTTACCTTTTCTCTCGTCCCCTATATACCAATCTTGAGATAGTTAAAACTTTTTTTGCTGTCAACATCAATAACATTTTAATAAATTAATTTGATATTTAAAGGGTTCTTCATAATATATATAAAAATCGACATTTTCAGGACATCTGACTTGACGTATAAATACGTGAAGATAGAAATAGTAGCTTTGGCACTTGTCATATATGGCTATTCCTACGAAAATTTGAGTGTACGTTCCAATTTTGGCGTAAGGTATATCCCATAATTTAACCTTTTTATTTAGTAAGACCTTCAATCCTTATGTTTTTACACATCTACTTTTAAACTGTTATAAAAATAATCCAGAAATAATTAGTTATATTCTTTTATGTAAACATTTATTGTTAATAATAAACTGTTACCTAGAATTGACCTGAGTCAAATGTACCAATTCTTACATTTTGGACAAACTATCTTCAATTTTCCTTCCACAATTTGTCTAGTATGTGACGCTCCCTCCCCTCAATATTACAGATATAAGTTAATTTATTAACCTAGGTGATACTCTTTATTGACTCTTGTTGACCCTTTATCTCTTCCGTTTCTAAATATTCACAAAGCTTAAATTATTTCACCACATGGTTTGTTCCGACAGAATTTTTCTTTTTCTATTAAAATACCTTTACTANTTTTACATTTGCTTCCAGTTATCTTTATCTATTTACATTCTTCAAAGAATAGTTCTATAAGTGAATCACCAAAATATCCTCAGTTGTAGACAATTTACCACAAAAAAAACTACTTACGAGCTGTATTTATTTGAAGAATCTTTATCAATTCATTTATTTTAATATAAAGTTATTAAAGTAAAAATGTTAGGATAATAAAAATGATAATATATTTGGTTATTATTTATTGGACTATTGAATAAGCTTCAAAACTTGTGTTTAGGTAAAGTATTGGCGGACTAATCGCAGCTAACATCAAGATGAAGACTACACTGATTGTTTTTATCGTCATAGTGGCCCCAATACATTGTTCGGTGAGCTAGTAGTATTAAATTATTGTTTTAAGATTCTTATAATAGTGGTTTATCAATACTCCAAAGCAGTCTGATTTTTTGTGTGTCAGTAACTATTATGTATAAGTTTCTTGATTTACAAATGGATACAAATTTTTATAGGTAGTTAAATATTGAAAGTATATTGTAAAATTTAGGCGAGACTCTCAGGTTTGGCGGTATGGGTAATTTGAATTAGCCAATATGTTAACTGAAAATCTGAATTTTGTCCATGCGAAATTTCGGCTGGTATAGATTGTATAGGGATTTTTCAGTTATGGAAATTCTTCTAGGGAGGGTTAGAGGGGTTCGGGGTTTGAAGTCTATCACCTGTGTATATCCCCCACCTGAAGGGCGACTCTCTAGCCCCAAGCAGTTCAGGAGGTATGCTTGGGAGTGAAAATGGGGAAGGGATGTTTTAGTTTGCGTTATAAGTAAATTTAGCTATCTTATGTTAATCGAACGTCTTAGTTTTGTCCATGCTCAATAAGTTTAGTGGTTTTGAGTGAAATGGTAAAGTAAATTTGTAGCACATGACAAAATGACAAGAGTGGTTACTTCGAAGTATAGTAGTATATTTTAGTATTTTTTAAATAGATTTTTCGTTGACAAAATACAGTTATTTGCATTATCTATTAATGTTATCAGGAAATAAGGTGGATTAACCTAGGTTAGGAAACTTGCTTATATTAAGATAAAAAAGGGAAATTTAGTCGTCAAAAATATATAATGTATCTTTTAAATTGTTCTCTACCCTGCTATTGCTATCCTCAACTAATGTATTTCGAAAATAAGGGGAAGAAACTTAAACTATGGCTGAATGAACAAATATCCTGTAAGAACTGGAGTTGCATTTTATTGTTTATAAGATGAGTGAATTTCTCTCCTTTTTATATTGAATGAAATATAACAATAAAATAAAAATTACAAATCTAAACAAAACTAAAATATATATACTACGTCTAGAACAGTAATTAAATGTTGAAAAAAAAGATCAACATGATACACAATCCAGCGTACTTCTTTGAATGACGTAACCATCCGTTTATATTTGAAGAGAGCTTCGTGATGGCATTCAGTATTTGTCAAAATAATAATAATACTTAGCACCGCGTCTTACTATCCGTTCGGGTTATATGCTTAATCACTAATTACACTAATGGGTTAGGAGTTGGGAAGGTCGCGTATGGAGGGAGTTAGCCCGCATTTGCGTGGAGGTAGAGTGGAAAACCCACCCTTAGTTCACCCGATCAAGATTCGAACCTCGATCTCCCCGTCCTCGGCAGTCCAGTTCAACATGAAACAAACACGTTAGCTAACTATCCCACTAAGGCGGGTAGTTTGCCAAAAGAAATGCCATGGAGATATTTGATATTTTCGTTCCAGGGGCTATGGCGATGTCAATAAAGCAATAAGTTTATTTACTTAACAAAGTACATCTAAATAAAAAAACGTCTAGATTCAAAATATGTTATACCCATTTATTTTAGTAAACAATTTCCCGGCACCATCTATATAAAAAATAAAATAGAAAAGAAAAAAAAAGAATTAAAAAATATGACACACTTGCACAAACTTTCCCATATTGTGTATTATAGCTTCAAATAAATTTTTCAAAACTTGATTTTCAGTAAACTACCCTTAAGAAAGTAGGGTCAAAATCAAAAATACTTTCTGAGGTATAGCCCTATAATTTCTTAATATCAACTTTGAATCCATACACCATTCAGCCTAGGCTCAAAGAATGTCCTGCCAAATATTAAAATAGGTCCACGTATTTGGCAGTTATCGTGGAACGAATCAATCAACAGACAGATTTCTGAGTGGCCACCATCTTTAAACGGCTTACCAGATCAAAATATAATGTTCATGAGCTGTTCGGTCTAGTTTAAAAAAAATGTTCCTGATAAATTTGCTTAAAATTGTTCTACGAATTTGTCAATTATCGTGGAGCAAAGTTCTGATTAGACAGAGACGAAATTACAACTGGTCAAGGTAAAAAAAACAACGTTTCGCTCAGCCAATAAATGTTTGAATGCAACAAAGTGACAAGAATTTTGAAATTAACCCTGGGACGAAAAATATAGTCGTGTGTTGGTGATTATACTGCAATCATATCTGTACTAAAGTTGATTTCCATCTATTGTGAACATCACCAAACCTGTATGATTAAATAGTGGACAAGCGGCAGCACGAAGGCGACCCTGAGTCGCCGGTGGCTGTGATTTAATAACCACCCCAAGCACCCAAGTAGTGATCAATTCACACATCCCTCATTGACTATGACTGAATAATGACTCTGAGACGAGAAATTTCCTAGATTATTCAGTGAAAGAGAATTGGCATGCTAAGCCCTTGGCCCTGGGTTCGATTATTATGTCCATATGTAATTGTTTAACTTATTTTATACAACTAAAGTGAAGAGTGAATACATAAGTACAATCTGATATAGTTCAGTCAAAAAAATCTAATTAGTATAAATGGTGTACTTAAAATATTTGACCTTGTAGAAATACAATCCTTGAGTATTTTAGTTAACTTATTTTACAAAAGTTGAGTTCTAGTTGAATATCCGTAAAATCCATGTGATAATCAGTGATATATTAAGCCAACTGTCTTCAGGTTGAATCTCTCTCTCTCTGGGAATATATTTAAAATATATAATTAATAATTAAGTATTTATTATTTATTGATACAAATATAAATTAGAAAAAAAAATTATAATCTAGCTTTACTATCAAACATAAGTGAACAAAATGAACTATAATCATTAAATATGATTAAATATAATCTCATACTGGATAAGCTTTAAATAAATAGTCTGAAAATTTGATTTATATTTTAAGAAGAAGGTTTTACAAAGAGGAATAGAAATAAACATAAGGGCAGACATGATAAGCTTTCACGAGGGAAGAGGAGCAGAGTTAAAAGTTTTATACCGATAACACTGGACAAAGAGTTAATGATTGTCTCTTAAGACGGCCACCTCGGTCAGCGAGATAATATATATCACTGCCAGCCCAATTGGATTAAAATGAAATTGTGTGTCGTTTTATGCAATTACTTCAATATTCAGTCCAAGCTTTTACTCCCTTTTAAAACTTAACCTACAACCATCCTTTATTATGTCAATAAGAAATAAAGAAAAGAAAAATTAGGCATCTTCTTATTTCAAGTTAAAGATGAAAACTCACTACTAGTTCTCAAATATCTTAAAATTTTCTTTTGTGAGCTTATAAAAAAACTGTATTTGTTAGGGGAAGGCTAAATCTATAACCCTTTTTTATCAAGCCCAGTCTCATAGTTGCACAAATATGCTTAAAGAGTAGTTGAAAATGAGCTAATGTTACATTTTCACACATTACTTTTCATATTAATAAAAACCCACCTCGGTGGCGTAGTTGGCTAACGCGCTAGTCGTGTTGAGCTTGTCGTGTTTAGTTTCTCGACTGCTGAGGACGGGGAGATCGAGGTTCGAATCTCGGTCGGGTGAACTGGGGGTGGTTTTTCCTAAATGGTTTTCCCAAACTTCCTCTAATTCAACTTTCCCAATTCCTAATCCATTAGCGTAATTAGTACTTAAAGCGTATAACCCGAACGGGTAGTAAGTCGTGGTGCTAAGTATTATTATTATTATTATTATTATTATTAATAATAATAGAAAATCAATATATAATTTTGTTAAGGGAAAAGAACCTTGTTGGAATCCTCCTAATGTTTTTGGTTTGAACCATATTGTGAAATAACGCATAGAAGAACTAAACATTGCGGTAAAGATGAAAGTCTCCATGCCGATATCTCTCTTACCGAGACGGCCCTCTTAAAGAAAATCTGTTTTTACCACTATCACTTGACTTGAATTTTGGTTTTATCATAACTCTTTATGAGGGAACGTGAAACGTGATATGTAACTTCCTGAAATAGGTAACAAAAAAAAGGGAGTAAAAGGAAAATGGTTAATAACGACAGAACACGTAAATACGAACACATAAAACGGAAAAGGTCAACAACGATAGAAAATACTAGAGAAAATTACGTAAAGGAAGTGAATGTCATAACCCTTGAAAAAAAAACTATTTTTTTCTTTTAAGTAACATAATATTTTAATATAATATAAAACGTTACAGAAAAAAAAGGTGTTACTTCAAAAAATGAAGAGCGGTTTTACCCAAATATTCCTATTTTTGACTATTTAATTAAATTTTACAGCAAAAAATTAACTTACTCGAATGTATAGTTTATGGGTTAACCATTTTTATAAATATACTTTTAATATTTATTTATAATTGTTTGAGTTACTTAAATCATTTAATAGTAAAAAACAAGGTAAAGAAATGATTAACATTACTATAATTTAATTTAACTTTGACTAAGAGAGTTATTTAGTTATCATACTTAAAAATGTTTCTTATTATTCCGGCAATTTTGCTAAATGTTTTAGAAAATTTTACTTGAAAAACATACCTAACGTATGAATGTATGTATGTTGTTTACAGTACAATAATGCTTATTATTTCAGCAAGGAAATATACTTTCCAGGATGCCTAAATACATCAATGACTGCAACGCCAAACTTGACACGAATATTGGTAAGTAGATTTGGGAATGACAATTATATTTTTCATACGTAGTTTTATCATATACACAAAACGTAGATGTCATTGGTTATTTTATTGTTATTTAATGTGACATACGAACAATATGGTAGATATTATTTGAGGTATTGCATCTCATTAACCATTCGGGTCAGCCGTATATTAAGCTCATGGGGTAAGTAAGTTAACCAAGGTGTCGTGTAGTGGAGGCGAGAACAGGTAAGTTATTTTGCAGTTTTAATAGCAATACAATTTTTTAGTAAAAAAACCAAACAACAATATTGTTCTGGTAGAAACTTATAATTCAATGTTATTCAAATGGTGAGCTCAACAGTTCTTGAATATATGTCATGAGCATAGAAATTTGAGACTAGAAACTTTTCAAATGTAGATAAAAACTTGTCATTAAATTCTAGGAAACTCTTGACAGATATTCAATAAGTGTTGAGTTAAATTAAAGTGTATGCTTCTTTTGGGGAAATATGTGATTTATTTTGGTCAAAAAATGTTATGGTATAAAAACTGCAAAAACACCCAACTTTTCCCGCGCCCCCTACACTCCCTTCTTAAAGGGTAAAAGAGTATTTAAAGAATCAATCGATCTTAATATCACAATTATCGATACTCAAATTCTTATTTACTTTATTAGTTGCTTTGCCTTTTTATTTTAAGACAGACATATAGTAAACGTATTCAATAAGAATTTTTTGTTCTAGTGATCTTGCATGGAGGAATTATGATTATTTTGGTATTTCTTTTACCATTTACACATTTTATTTATTATTTTACATTTTTCTTTTTGCAAATACATTTTAACATGATAGATAAATAAACTTTTTTTTTTAATGTGAGGTAGGTTGTGTGGACAAGTATTAGGATCTGAACTAGTTTAGTACGTTACATCTCAAATCCTCGAATTCCTTGAATCCTAAAGATATAAGAGAATAAAGACTTAACTCATTTTTTTTTTCAATTTTCCAAGTGAAATTAGTTGTAGAGCTCTAATACTAATAATTGGTGATTCCGAACCAATTATTATAAGATGAACTTAACAAACAGGCTTCAGACCAGTAATTTAACACTTAACTGTATGTATGCATGTTGTAGGCCTAATTGATGGCTTATAAAAAAGCATGTTACCATTTAGTTACTTTATATTTTATATTATTCTATTATATTTAAATTTTCTCTTATGTTCACAACCACCCTCAGTGTATATAATAAAGATGTAATCCCCGTTAAACCCTTCACTATCAATGTAGTATATTTGGTGCAGTATATTATTTTGCTCTCAATACTAATCCCCTTAGGCCTTTGTATATAACATTTTGGATACTTTCATATGCGTCAGAGATTGGATGGTTGTTACACACTTAATCCGCGTGTAGGGCGTTTTAAGCAATCTGGGATTATCCTAGCTGAAGTACACGGGTCGTTTGGACGGTGTCGGTCACAGGATGTTTGCCTCCGTTGTGAAAACACCTGTTAATCCCACCCTGTGCCTCTCTTTACTTATGACTCGCGTTCCTCTAGTCAGTATCTGTTCAATCGCCTGATGGTTAGGTTAGATTAGGTTAAATGTTCGAAAATTAAATTATTATTAGGTTAGGTTAAATTAGGTTTGTAAAACTAAACTAGAAATTCCCAATATTTAGGTTAGGTTAGATTTGGCCTCTATATAAATTAAAGGAAGAATATACATTTTCTTCTTAATCCAGAGGTCCTATCTCGGTTGGTCCAAACGACCTCTAATTTTCTTACTGAGACTGCGCCAAACAACCTGTAGGCCTATAGATTGGTATAAACAGATCACTTTTAGGGAGGAATGCTCTAAAGTCCCTACGGTCCTAACGCTAAGGACAAAATCCATAGTTAAAATCATAGAAAATAAAAATTCTGAAATTTCTAATATTAATTAATTAAATCATTATATAACATGAATTGTTCCATAAAATGAATTTAGAGAAGCATTCAATATCGTATACTGTATACTGTAATATACATTATTTTAAAAAACAACAGAAAAAACATGTTTTTTAACAGAAACTTCTAATGACCACATGAGAACTGGAATGGTGTGTTTAGGCTAGGGGAAAAAATACACAAAATTAATGTTAGTCTAGGTGAGCAATTTAATTTCCTAACAAATTTATTAATGAAAGGAAATGTACTTCATCTAAAAAGAGAGGGAGAGAGTATGTGTATGTATTTATGTGTGTGTGTGAGAGAGAGAGAGGGAAAGTATTTACCATTTATATGATTTACTAATAAAAGCACACACGTAACAAAGGAAGGCTCCCTTGGGGAATATTTGTTCAATAAATCTTTGTTAAGAATACTCTTTGGTGATTCGTAAGGCATGGATAGTATTCACGCCATTCCCACCTAGAATAAGGTTATTGTTTTTTTTATATAAAAAGAAGTAGTAGAATGGGAAACAGTGGTAAGGCGTAAATACCTACACACCTTAATCGGTCCCCTGGTACTGTAGTAATTTATGTATATGTGGGTGCATTTCCTTAAAATTCATCTTAGTCCTGGTTCTCTTAGTCTAGTATATTATTTTATTTATATATTTGAGGTATTTGATTTGCACTTTTTAAATTGACCGATTATATTAACACAGTACTTACAAACTAACTTAAATCTAGAATAAAAGACAACACTCAGCCCTTGTCTGTTAATTCATCATTGTGAAAGGTTGAATCCACTTTTCATGAATGACACATTTTTAGGCCACGCCGGGAATATAATTCGGGACTATTAACTCAGTAACCAAACACGCTACCGACTGAACTTAAGGGTCGGACAGTTAGTATGTTTAGGCACGATACCCTATATTATGCGGTGGCCAAACATTGTCAGAATGTTCACATAAAAATATATTTAAATATTCACGTTTCAGTTGTTTGATTCGCACGGCTTATTACTAGCCGTACGGGTTGTACTCATTTTTACTCTCTAGGGATATAAAGGTATAGTAGCCGCATTAGCATGACCTGAAATTAGGAAAATATTTATGGGGAGAACAATTTAGTGTAACTTGGACTTTAGTAGTAAACATTTATCCACCTCGGTAACGTAGTTAGCTAACGCGCTAGTCGTGTTGAGCTCGACTGCCGAGGACGGGGAGATCGAGGTTCGAATCTCGGTCGGGTGAACTGGAGTGGTTTTTCCTAAATGTTTTTCCACTCTTCCTCCACAAAAATGCGGGTTCACTTACTATAAATTCAACCTTCACAATTTATAACCCAGTAGTGTAATTAGTACTTAAGCGTATAGCTCGAACGTGTAGTGCTAAATAAATAAATAAAAAATGTACAAGTCTAATTCAAATTGGTATAAAGTCACGTTACTATATTTACCGTTAAAATAAATATGATAAAAAGGGATGCTATGATATCATTAGGTAATATCGCGGAATTGAGCTTGATAAGTTTCCAATTTAAAATTGTCCAAAAACTTTTTTTTTTAGCCCCACATCTTAATACCTGTTCAGGTTACAATAATACATACTAATTAGGCTTATTAGCTATGTATGAGGAAGGTTGAATTTAAAGGAAGTGTACCTGCATTTTCATGAAGGGAGAGCGTTAAATAATTTTGGGAAAACCACCCTCAGTACAGCTGACCAGGATTTGAACTCCAATCTCCTTGTCATCGGCAGTCTAACACGAGAGCGACGCCTTATACCGTGCAGCCATCGAATCTGGTTTGTAAACGTGGCCAAGATACTTTGAAGGAGTTTCAAGTCTTTACTAGCTTTGTTTTAACTACGTTTATTGTACTCATTTCATTTGTTAATTACGAGCATTAACTACCTTTTTTTTAATTAAATCTCTCCATATTTTGTTTGTTTATTTAAAAAATTGAATATACGCTTTGTAACGTGTTTTTTTTAGACAAATTTAAATTAAACAATCGTGATTAATTTAACTAAAGATATTTCATATTATTGCTTTCTTTTGGACCATAAATTATCGTACTTAGCGAGCCATTATATAATTGTAGCTAACATTTCACTGTTGACTTTGTTTTTGAGGACGAGGCAAGAAAGGAATAGGCAGGGTTGTTCTTTTTAATCTCTTTTCACATTTGTGTTTTTTTTTTCTTCCGCGTATAAACAAATACACTATGCAAGTGTATATATACCTGAAGGTTAAGGCTATGGTAATTACTAAAATTGAGTAGAGAGAGGAAGGAAGCGTTTTAAAGGTTTGCAACCCGCATTTGCGTGAAAGAAGAGTGGTAAACAATTTTGGAAAAAACACTTTTTTAGGCCCGATGGAGGTTCGAGCCCCGATCTACCTATCATCAGCAGACCAGTCTATATCGAAAGTGACGTCTTATACAAGATTTCTACAACGTTTTTCATCCCAAGGCTCAAGTCTGATTATCAGTTTGCACCACGGGACAAATAAATATTTATTAATTCCATCAACTTAATATAGGCCTACAAACAAAATTTAGTAGCAAATACTTTCATTACGTTTTTATAAATTGTGATTTTGGTTGATAGAATCTTTCAAATTTTACAGCCAATGTCCCAAATGTTATTCATTGCGATATGCACGCGCCGACCCTTTCACAAAACAACACCGTTAATAATATATATGTATACATATTTTTTGATTAATCAAATAAATGTATAATAAAGTGCAATAATGAAATTTTAAAATGAATATTTATATTTAAATCATTAGTTATTTATCATCTTCAATTTTCGCCTAGGAAACTGTGTCACATTTTCAGTGAGCGCGGGCCGCGTTTGGCCCACGAGCCACCAGTTACACCACTGTCTTATCCCATTCAGCCACTGAAGCGGGTGTGTATTAGTTTCGTTCTGTGTGCTCATGTGCTTACAAAAATAATATTGATATATGTAAGCGTTTAAAGGTTTTTTTGTAGTTCCTTTTATTTTTAAAGTACCGTTAATGATTACAGTAATGACAATATTACATTAATAACTCCCTCCCACCTATAATATTGCCAGTAAAATAGTGTAATTTAAATAGTTGGCTAAGTTCCCATTTCCAAAGAGAAGGAAACGTTCCTGAAAATATTCTTTCATTCCAGGAATTCATCATTACATTCCTCTAGCTGCGAGGCTCAAAAATGGCGAATCTGAAACTCATCAATGTCACCTCAAGGCTCTATTTAAAGTATTATAATTGAAATTCTAAGAAGGGTTTGTCAATAAAAACATACTCAGAACATCCCTCCAGGACTGTAGGCAAGTCTAACCCCAACCTTCTGAAAGGGATTGAACTTTCTATTGAAACAAGAAACAAATAGAATTCCAGAAACTTTTAAATTACCGAACAAAAATTATTAATAAAAATTAGTGTTAAGCGTTTGCAATTCAATTCAAATACTGAGTTCTAGTTTATTATTACTTAATATCAAAAGAATTGTCTACAGGCCCAAAACATATCATATACAAATAAATATCTCGAGAGATTAATTTAGGCTTAGGCTTTATTTGTCCTTTAGGTCAGTATAAATGTAACAAACATTTAGCAAAAATAAACTAAATATAAAATAGGTTACTAATAACATAAGCCCCACATTTGTTTTTAAAATTCATCTAGCCGACAAATTTAAAACCAGAATATTAACAAGACATATAGCCTTCTACAGTGGCCACGTGGTCTAAGGCGTCACTCTTGTGTTAGACTAAACTGCCGATTACGGTGAGGTCGGAGCTCGAATCCCTTCCGGGTGTACGTGGGGCGATTTTTCCAAAATGCTTTTCCACTACCCCTCCACGCAAATGCTTGCACACTACCTCTAAATTCAACCTAGCCTCATTTCTAGCACATTAACCTAATTAGTACATATTCTGCATTAACTGGTAGTAAAACGCGCTGCTAAAAAAAAGTCATGTAATGGTACTTGTTTATTTTAGTTTATTTGATTTAAGCTCACACCCATCTACAAAAATATATCCCTTTCTTCTTTTTAAAAACTTGGTTTACTTTTAATATAAAATACTGTCATTGATTCATAAATTTTGTATGCACATGATGTCTTACTACGAATTAGGGCTGTCCACATAAATATACCCTCACATTAGGGCTTTCCACATAAATATACCGTTATGGTGTAGAAATAAGAAAGGTATGAGTTAGATCGATGGTTTCCGCATGTGCGTGAAAAGATAAATTATTTAAGAAAATGACACACTCGTTACACCTGGGCAGGATTTGAGCCCCAACCTCCCAGTTGGCGGCAAGCCACACTGGATAGTCCTGATATCTATTTAGTTAGTGCTCACTGTTGTGAGATTTTTCTTGTTAGTTTATACTTTCTCAAGTTATTCATGAGTTACACTAATTGTATTCTTATTTTTGAGCTTTCATTTATAGTCTATTTCTTATTTTACGACAAAAAATAATTTCAAAAATGTATCTCTTTTCTTTACTTTTTTTTTTTACAAACATTACCGTTTCAAACTTGTGTTCTGGATAACTTTTTTTCATTCAAGCCTTATACGAGTATTTTCAACTACCGGATTTCTAGGCCTGTCGTAGCTTCAAATGCTTTATAATCTAACTTAAGTCTAGGACATTCACAACATACAGTTCCCAGTCGTTGATTTATCAATATGAAAGTCCAAACCAACATTTCACAAATAACAAATTTTTCTTTTATACTGGGGATCGAACCCGGGACTCTTAGCTCAATATACAGACACGCTACCGACTGAGCTAAGGCTTTTGTTTCACACGGTTTGTGAATGTGGGGAATGCCAGGCCTCCACCGTAGTTCGGATCCCACGTTAAACTGTAGGTCCTCCATTTCATCTCACAATACACCCTACCATTACACACTAGCGTAAGTGTGTATAACCCGAACTGTTAGTAAGAATAAGTGCTAATAATAATAATATAAGCCTCATCAAGGTAGAATACTGCAAGGTAAACTTGCTATCATTCGAAATAAGATAAGGGTAATTTTTTAATGTCCTGATCTCTCTATCACTGAAACAAGGGCCTAATAGACATTAAAATTATAGCTTGATTAAGTATAAAAGAAGGGATTTGAGTCCATCTTAACACTCACGCAGCCCACACCAGTGGGAACGCAGATTAAATGTTAAGCTCGTCTAGTCTATTTTTCCAGTAGCCGAGAAGTCAAGGTTTGAATCCCGACCGGTGCCACAGAAGGTTGGTTCTCTAAATGGCTTCCCACGAGAGTGCGTGTGCATTTTCTATCAATACTGCCTCCCCTGTCCCCACTTTATTACTGTAATTAAAATGTGTATGGCCCAAACGAGCAATAGAAGGGATGCTGGAATGAATGAGAGTGTGTGCTAGAAACAATAAGCAGAGCTCGACTAAAGTAGTGTGGACATCTATAACGAACGAACAACAGAATAAAGGCTTGACAATACCAATAATGGAAGAGCAATGATGCGATATATAGAGCATGTGAAGACAGATATAAAAAAAACGAGGACAAGATTGAGAGACATTCCTTGAGAGCAGGGTTGGAAAAAATCCGGGTTATTTAAAGAAAAATAATCCCGTACCCAGTTGAGTTATATTGGGGCTTAATTGGGGGGAGAGGGGTGGGTTATTGGATATTTTGTAGTTTGGTTACAGATATTATGTATGTTATCTGTTTAAACCAATAATTCAAATATATTAATATTATTCAAGATCCAAAGAAACATATTTAATTTAAATATAGTTAGGAAAGGAGTATTAAGAGACATAATAAAGGAAAACAATAATGCAACAATGTAATTCTTGTCAACAATACTGTACAAGTTAGCAGTCTGAAAAAAACAACTGTTTTTGTAGACGGAATAGAAAAGGGTTGGGGGGCAAGAGGGAGGGCAGACAATGCATCAAATTACTGGCAAGCCAGCTGTAGAATTGATTTGTTGCTTTCTTTACTTAAAAATAAAAGGTTGCTTTTTTGACAAAATATTATGTCTAGGGTCTAGTATTAATACAGTGTAAGTACCTTAAAATAGTATAATCCCAAGTGAGTTGCTAGTTAAACATATTATTTTGTTTAACCAATTAAAACATATTTTATAGCTTAGTCTACTGTATACAGTCTGTAATTTCAAAACTTGTGTAAAATATCATAATCCAAATCAATGTATTATTATAAGATTTGAACCAGAATGACTAACTATTTTCAAAAATTTATTAGACGATTCCTTTGTATGCAAAATATAATAACTACGATTATAGAATTCAATGTAAATTATTATTTGTGATAACGATATTAAGAAAAATTTTATGTTAAATATAACACTTTTGTTGAATATATCTGTAAAGGTTAGTTAAAGTGGATTAACTAACCTTTACAGATATATTCAATAAAAGTGTTATATTTCACATAAAAATTTTCTTAATATCTCTATCACAAATAATAATTTACATTGAATTCTATAATCGTAGTTTATTTAACTGCTTCCTTATTACATTTTTCATCATGTTTTTCAAAAATATAATAAGGTTTTATTTTATGAAACCCATGTGTGTGATTTTTATAAAACCCATGTGTTTTATTTTTATAAAACCCATGTGTGTGATTTTTATAAAACCCAGGTGTGTGATTTTTATAAAACCCAGGTGTGTGATTTTTATAAAACCCAGGTGTTTTTTTATAAAACCTATGTGGTTTTTAATAAAACCTTATGTGATTTTTTATAAAACCTAGGTATTTTTTTTTATAAAACTCAGGTTTTTTTACTGGGTAAAATTATAACAACCCTGCGTGAGAGTAAACTGTACAGACAGGGTGAGATGGGACGCTCACTGGCCACTCCCAAGAAAACTTGAGTTCGGACAAAACCATAAAAAAAACCACATTCGCGCAAGATTTCCTTGAGTATTACTCGTAATCCTCATCGATCTCAAAGCTCGGCGTCTGAGTTGCATCAGGAGTCACGTGGGCGTGTAACGAAGCTTAAATCGATAATAGCCGACGAAAGCTCGTGACTTCAAATACGTCAGTTAGAGAGCCCATCTCACGGCCGATTAACCAGGGACGATTAGACTTTGAACCAAGCGTTACTCACTTGACAACCGCATGAGTGGGATGAATGAAATAACTTGTTTTCACTAACCGTTAAAGCATTTCACTAATGGGTTAGGAATGAGGAAGGTAGAATTTAGATCTAATATATTCGCGTAGAGGTGAAGAGGAATATAATTTGTATGTACAGTATGATTTTGGTAGGAAGAACAGTAGAAGCTAGCTACTAAAGTTACTAAAACCGTTTTAATATATTCATACGTTAAGTCATGGTTATCTTACGCTGTCACTTTTGATAGATGTTTTCAATACCTATAAAATAACACAAATAATATAGTAAATTGTTATCAATGTTGGCCGCAAAGACATTTATTTTAATTTTATCTATTGTTCTTCCAACCAAAATGAGGTTATATGCATAATAAGTACTCAACTCGAAGGTTGGTTGGTTCCTCAACAATTCCACGGTCAGCTGTAAATCCTTGGCCAGTTATTATTAACCGGGGGTCCACGGCCCACTGGCATTCCACGAAAGTTTTTTTTGGGTGAGGTGGGCCTTGAAAAAATCATTTAAATTGTTATTTGCTTATTACTGAAGTCAATTGTCTTAAAGTTTACGTTTTGGAAGTAATTTGATGATTTTAAGCATTTAAGTACAGTAGATTCTCGATTTTCCGTGGTAATGAGGGGGAGGGGAAGCATGGATAATATAAATCACGGATAGTACAAATAATCCTCATCTGTTTACCATCACCATTCAAAACTTACTGCCCCCATTTTTTTTACTTATTTATATGAAAAGGGATTTTCCACAATGATAAATATTAAAACGGAGCAGCGAAATAGATTCCGAATTGACTTCTGCATACGAATACCACCAAGCAATACAATTTAAAAAATAAAATAAAAATTAGTGGAAAGTGTTCATCAGCAGAGGTCCCTAATAAATACATTTAGGTAAGTTAATTTATCTTTTCTTTTATTTGTTCGTTATTATAATCAGTAAATAAAGCCATTATTTTAGAACAATTCTTAACGATTAATATGTTAGTAAAAACTAAGGGGATGCGAAAATATTTAATGATATTTAGGGTGCCGCTACAAACAAGGCTACAAACAAGGATACGCCAGATCCTCATCCTTACGGAAGTTTCGCTCCGCTCCTTGAGCCAGGTTGAGTTCCTCAACACTGGGGTTCGCTAGTGTCAATGCTCAGTGATATATGCACTTCCAAATGTGCAAGTTGTTAAACGACTCACTTTTAACATGTTCGTCATAAAGGGACCATTGTAATCGTAATGTACCGGTGTACTGTCTGAATAAGCTCTTTGTGAGGTAGTATTATGGAAATAATGGGCTACCTGAAACTAGATTTGGAGGGGTGACCTGGCGGTATAGGGGTTAAGGTGTCAGACTTCTGTGCTAGTGGCCGGGGTTCGATCCTCGGTCCCGGCACAGATTTATCTGATTGCCAAACCCTTCCTTCACCTCTAACAAGACATCTTGTGAATGTGAGGAATGCCAGGCCTCCACCGTGGTTCGGATTCCACGTTAAACTGTAGGTCCTCCATTTCATCTCACAATCACCCTACCATTACACATTAGCGTAAGTGCGTATAACCCGAACGGGTAGTAAGACGCGGTGCTAATAATAATAATAATAATAATAATATATTTGGAGGAAGCCAGACGATAGACTCGAGCAGGATATTTGTATACTTATCTCTAATGAAACCATTGCTTAAAATGAAATTTAAAAAACAAGTCATTGATGGCACCTTGCAATACCCGTGTTAAAGGACTCAAACTCTCCCACGAAGTGCAGCCATTTTAACCTGGTGGCTGTGAGTCTTAGTGTATACCTGGTGTGTGGCCTAGGCCGAACTGAAGAGGTGTACTAAGGAAATTAGGAGGTTGTTTTCCTCACTGAGCCAGAAAGTAATATAACACATCAATCTGCCAGTTCCATAGAAATGCATACACTAACCTGACCCTTCCTACATGCAATACCTCCATTCCATTCATAACAGAGTGTGGCTATATATTGAATCTTATTAGTACTATCGTTCATTTCTCTGCTACTTTCATAATATTTGTCAGAGCTATACTTGAGACCGAGAGATATCAATTAAAGTAACAACTTGCTCTAGTGGAGACTATTAATTCTCAAACTATGGGTCTAAAACTGATTTTATTGGGGCAGGAATAGTTTTTTGAAATGTGAAAATTTTGTAATAATTTAAAAACAGAAAATCACGAAAGAAAAAAATGTGGGAGAGTGAAAAAGAGAGAAAAAAAAATTAAATATAGAATAAAGTGAAAAACTAAGGTAGGTCTACATAATAAATACAGTGATACGAGAATCGGATTGCATGTCCGTACATGTGGCGTGGGCGTCAATTCCGTAATCATCATTAACCAGAAAAAAGGGCACACTTCGCACATGCCTCATTTTAAGATATATATCAGGTTTTTTTTGTAAGACTATATTCAATAATAGGTTTACTATAAAAATAGTAGTAAACATAATACGACACCCTAGCTCAGTTGTTAGCGTGTCTGTCTACTGAAATAAGGAAGGGTCCCAAGTTCAATTCCCGGATTGGCGGAAAAATTTATTATTGGTGAAATGTGGGTTTCCCCTTTCACATTGATAAATTAACGGCCGGGGACTCTATGTTGTGCCTGTCCTGGTCTTAAGTTAGATTATAAAGCATATGAAGCTACGACAGGCCTAAAGAGAGCCACTAGTGGAAAAATATGGCTTGAATAAAAAAAACACCCAGGCCACAGGCTGGAAATGGTAATGGATGTAAAAAAAAGTATTAGATGTAATTAAATTTAAAAAAATACACACCAACTTTATGTACAATAAATCTAGGTGGGTCTCTATTATTCCTAAACCATGAATGCCTAGGCCTTGCCCCTGCGCTGCGGTCAACCTAAATAGATATTGGTCTTTGACGTTATTTAAGCTACATTACGTGGCCTTAGTCATTCCCATTAAAGTGGATTAAACTATTATTTCTATGTAGTCACGACCGCATTTTAAAACAGTTTCAGAAAAATGCAAGCCCTCTTCTTCCTACAAACTGTCCCAAATAAAGCGCTCTAAACTGCACAACATTTCAAAATCTTTGTTCAAGAAGTGGGCCACCAGTCGATAGGTTCAGTTCCTCTCACCGACTAGTAAACGTTTCACCTCTGACAACAGAACTTGTGAATGTGGGGAATGCCAGGCCTCCACCGTGGTTCGGATTCCACGTTAAACTGAAGGTCTTCCATTTTATCTCACAATCACCCTACCATTACACATTAGAGTAAGTGCGTATAACCCGAACGGGTAGTAAGACGCGGTGCTAATAATAATAATAATAATAATAATAATAATAGTAAACGTTTATTTATTGAAACTCTGCATAGCAGCTTGTGGTGCACATTTCAATCACAAACTTTGAAATATTGTGCGTTTGTGGCTGGTTTTATTTGGGACATCCTGTAAATTAACAGCGCCGATATGGATTTCCTCCTTAAGGCCATTCAAAATATCAATTTATACTGATTACTGGCTATAGAAAAATTACCCGGCCATCATAACAAAGCTTCACTACAACAGAGAGTCGAACCCAGTAAAGTATTTGAAGAGAGAGAGGGTAACGGAGTTAAATGTTTTATAACAAGTGTTTGAGAATCATAATGTTCAGTTAGACATTTGTTAAATTACAGGATAAGAGACTAAATTAATTAGTAAGTTAGGGGCGTAGAGGATGCTAGAAAATGTCAGTTTTATATCAAAATATATTTTTGGTCAAAATAAATCAAATATTGCTTCTGTAAAAACATAAAGCTCAATTTTCTTCACACGGTGACCTCAACATTTCTTGAATATCTGTCAAGGGTGTCCTGAATTTTGATGAAAACTTTTCCTCTTTATTTAAAATGTTTGTTAGATAATGCCACTATGCTCACGACATATATTCAACAACTACTGTTGCCATCACCATTTGGAAAAAATATAACTATGTTTGTAGTGAAGCACTATTTTGTTTATTTTGCCCCCAAAAAATATGTTTTTCCTTAAAGAAACTGCTCTTTTCTCTCGTTCGCTATATCTCCACCCTAACTGAATTAAAGGAATAAAACATCAGCAACAAAATTAACAAAGACGTTCTAAATGTGTTTTCTATAGTAAGATTAATACTGAGTTCACGATCAACTTAACGGTCATGTAACGTAACGTTCACTTATGGCTCGTCTAAAATCAGTCGCAACCGTTTTTCGGACGTGCACGCCTAATGGTAGGATTTCCTCGGTGCGTCACGCGTCTCACGTCTGCGATCGCAAACGTAGGGTAATGAGTCGCAGACGTGGGATACACTGTTTCCCGTCTCTTGATCGCCAGTCGTGGGTAATTTTATGTGCAGTACAGAACGTTCCACAGTTATCAGTGTTTTTCATTTGTGTTTTATTCAAAGTTCTGTGTTATTTTGGAATAGTTGGGGAAAAAAATACTAACTTGATCGAAAAGCTACTCCTGAGATCTATTTCCATTTGTTATCCCTCACATGTTGGTCCCGGTACACTGTCGAAGATATGTCAAAAATTCATGGGTGCTTTTCCACCTCTTCAATTAAATTTTCGTCCTCTTCTACGGGAAAATCTTGGACAATTTTCAAAACCAGTCCAATTAAACACAAAACTTAATACAACTCTACCAAAACACACAGTTGCTCGGTGGACGCAGACGCAATGTAGAGACGTTGGACGCGCACTCTGGTCGCCAGTCGCAGTCGACTCTAAGGAACTGGCCGCATGGTAAACTATGACCCGCCTCGGTGGCGTAGTTGGCTAACGCGCTTGTCGTGTTGAGCTAGACTGCTGAGGACGGGGAGATCGAGGTTCGAATCTCGGTCGGGTGAACTGTGGGTTTTTTCCTAAATGGTTTTCCACTCTCCCTACACGCAAATGCGGGTTCACTTCCTCTAATTCAACCTTCCCAATTCCTAATCCATTGGAGTAATTAGTACTTAAAGCGTATAACCCGAACGGGTAGTAAGATGCGGTGCTAAATAATATCTATAATATATAATAACAAACTATGGAAACCAGTCCGGTCGCAGATGCGAGACACGCCAAGGGAATCGTACCTTATAGCTCAATCACAAAACATGTAGTGTTTTCTGCTTAAACAAAGAGTATCTACAATAAAAATGTCGATAATCACAATTTCAACCAATATGATTCCCATTATCAATCATGTTGAAGCAAACAAACAAGAATTAAATAGAGTATTTTTTTTAGAACCACGTCTTACTGGCCATTTAGGTTATACAATTATATACTAATGTGCTAGGGAAGATATAATAAAATTGATATATAAAAAAAAATTCTAAATTCTTAATGAAATAGGGGAAGGATGAGAAATGCTTAAAATAAAATATAATAGTTATGTATGTAATGTACTGTTGATGTGTGTTGCAGAAATGATAGCGCAACTGATAGCATATCCAAGCGACCAAAACGTTGTAAGTATTGTTAAAATATGTCAAAGCTTTCCAACTCAATATTTATTTAAATTAAAAGTAATAATAATGAAAACAAATGTAGGTTGTTCGAAATACGGTGCTTAAGAAGATATTTGGTTCCAAAATTAATGAGGCTACTGTGGAGTGGAGAAGGTTACATAATGATGAGTTACATGCCGTGTACTAATCACAAGACATTGGTAGGATTTCCATATCTCGCAAATCATGGTGGGCAGCAGGATATGCAGCGCGAATGGGAGATCTAGAACTTTGTTTAGGGCGTTGACTGGCAAACCCAATGGGAAGAGACTATTGGGAAGATCTAGACGCAGATGGGAGGCTAACATTTGAAAAGACATGAAGGCTATAATGAGGTGGACTGGATAGAACTAGCTCAAGATATGGATAGGCGGCGTACTTTGGTAAGTGTGGCAATGGACTTTCGATTCCCTAATGCCATAATGTAAGTAATAGATTTTTCTTAAAATGATATTAATATATTTATTGAGTTTTAAATTAAGAGTATTTATGTGTGTTATTGAAAGTTTAATCAACCTCCTATGATTTTACTTGTCTTCTTTATATTTAGCACCACATACCTTTATCAATCCATCTTCAATGATCATATTTATCTTTTCTTAGATTTAGCACTATATGCCTTTATGTAGTCGATCCAATAATATTTTATATAATTAAACCACTTACAATTTAGCATCATATCGCTTTTTTCTAGTTTTTAAAAGGTTCCTTGATAAATCACACTAACCTTAGTCTTAACAACACATAATTTTATTTTATTTTATTTTATTTCATTTAGTTATCAATCCTTCAACGTTCTTATCAACTTTTGCTTTAGAATAATTTTTTTTCTAGGTCCTCTAATAATCCTTAAGAGTTACTATTCCCTTTATTTACTCTTTTCATTGTAGTCTAGAACGGAACGACGTGAATTGTACTCGTGTAGATATGTGTAAGATAGTGAGAAATAAGAGTGCGTTTTGAATCCTACGTAAACGAGATTTTGGCATGATTAATAGTGTGTGTATATAATTATATACACACTACCGGTCAAAACCATATATATTACTGTTCGAAAGTATTATGTATATATTATACGTATAAATATATATTTACACACAGCCTAAATCCTTGCCACCACACGAATTACAAACACGAAATTAATTGTATGGCTAATACTTGCTCCGTGATGAAATATATTGGTTAGATAGAATAGGCGTGGTTAAAAAGTAATATTGTATTTATCTTAAAAGATAAATAAGTGTTCTTGGTTAATTTTGGTTTTCTGGACCATGTCTATCTGTTGATTGACCATGTGGGTGTCATTTAAGGGTTACGTGTTGATTTCAATTTGATTGAGAGATAATTACTTAAATGTTTGCGTAAGTAGACATGGTGGGATCCTACCTGCTGCTGAAGATTCGATGACAGTGACCCAAGTGGGCCTATCTGGGGTTGGGATGATGAGATTGAAGAACCAACCACACGTATTTATTTGGTGTTCACTTCACACACACACACACACACACACAATTATGTCAGAGAAAGATGGGTTATTAAAATAAGTGATACTTAATTGTATTGACGAGAGCTGGGAGCCACGGTTGTGACGCAAGTCCACCATTTAGAGCAACTACTTTGCGAACTAAAGAAAAAACAAAAACAGAAGAGACCAAATATACCACCTTTACAAAAATAAATTAATTAAAAAAGGCGGTAGACAGAAAAATGTGATAATTTTATATAATAATAATGAATTAATATAAGACATATTTAATTAATTTAACAATAGTGCAATTTATAATAAAATATAAAGAAATAAAGACTACACACGTGTCTCACTACCTATTCGGGCTATCCTCATTAGATTTTACTAACTTGAAATAGGTATAGTTTGATGCTTATTTATGTGTCAGGCTTATCTGGTTCATCTTGCTAATAACGGGAAGGCTGGGCTCGAATCCCGGCAGGATATGCCGAAGTTGCTTATTACTCAATGTCTCACCACTTTCCCTCCAAATAATGCGGGTACCTTTTCTTTAAAACTTTATCTTTCGAATCTCTACAATAGATGTGTAATTAATACGCTTATGTCTTGGACGGTTAGTAAGACACGGTGGGGTTATTTATACCTTAATTTTTTTTTTTTTTAAGTTGACGTCATTCACTGTCAATACAATCTAAATGTTATTAATAGATTATGGTAGATAGCCATTAATTGTAGGTGCTATAGTTATATATAATACATGATTTTGTATACATATATATTATATTATATTTATTTATTTAGTACTATGTATTACTAACCATTCAGGCTATAGGCTTCTGTCTATATTGAATTTAATATAATTACACAGTAAAAATCAACCATAGCTAATGTAGTGTATACTTTCTTATCCAATGTATATTATTTATAAATATATAATTATCTGTATAAAATGGCAATTAGCTTTCCATAATAAATAATATAGTGTCAAGTATAAGTTGTAAAACGTAATTTTTTTTTAGAAGAAAAGTATTTATCTCTCATTCATACATTGCTCGTATGATTTTTTTTTACTAACAATACTCTTTTTTTTACTATCTTCGTTTCACAGCTAGAAACAAATTTTTAGATTTTGTCATGACTGAGTAATTTATGTTATCCATGTGTCCTGTTAATTCGTCACGCAAATAAACATGACGGATGGATTGATTGATTCATTTTCTTGTATTGCAATCGCCAGTCGCTAAATAATTTATTGATTGTTGATACAGTGCGTATTAGAATGCATTCTAAAAGAAGATGGAGTAATGACGGACACTGGTGTCAGCACTGAAAGAATAGATCAAATGATTGATAACCTTCAACATGGAAATGATATCGCGAG
This sequence comes from Timema poppense, assembly GCA_902141375.1. Lineage (NCBI taxonomy): Eukaryota > Metazoa > Arthropoda > Insecta > Phasmatodea > Timematidae > Timema > Timema poppense. The sequence goes on from CABFOV010000924.1 coordinate 89,159, forward strand.
GACACTTTTGATCAACAAATGCGTGAATTTTAAACAAATTCCCAAGTGCATTGAAGAAGGTATGTTAAATGCTTACAGAATGAGACAATTAATATACAGTATATGAGGCATATCCAAGTGGCTCTTGGATTGTTGCTTAAGTTATCTCTAATAGGTATGATCCAATTTGCATAGGCAGACACTATAGCTGATAGCTATCAAAGATATCGGATCTACTTTCACGTATTCAAGGTAATTATGTAATCTAGAAAAGCTATTAATTTTGAATAATTTTATGGACACCTATTAAATAACACTAATAAAACAGTCACATATATAATCAATGTTAGCATCAAAAATTATTGTATCTTCCAAGAGGCTCTTTCTATGAAAATTTAACTGTATCTGACTAGGGGCTCGTCAATATTTGTTAATTACTATTATCTCTCTTTACTCGAATGTTGGTCAGTGATCTTAAATTATTAATCGTTAGTATGATGTTTTACCAATTTCAGTTGTTACCTATTATTGGCTTTGGAAATTTAATGGGTTTAGGCTAAGAAGATATAACATTTTAGAAAACATTTTAAACATATGTAGTAAGGGGTGTGCATATTAATAAAGAAGGAATTTATTTCAATTAGTTTGTTACATAGTGATCTGTAATAAACATTAGTGAAATTTTATAATAAGTGTAATATTTACTTACTCTATGGCATTAGGAACACAAAAGTTCATTGCCACACTTACAAATGTACGCCCGCCTTCTATCCCTATCTTGAGCTAGTTCTATCCAGTCTATCTCATTACACTATCTTTTTCACGTCCATTCTAATGTTATCTTCCCATCTGCCTCTAGGTCTTCCCAATGGTCTCTTCCCATTGGGTTTGCCAGTTAACAACGTTACATAATCTCCCATTCGCGCTGTATGTCCTGCCCGGCGTAGTCTACGAGAAAGAAGCGTAATAAAAATAAATAATATACAGCTTATCAATAAGTTATTATAGTAATATATATCTTTTTATTACACTTCTTATAAAATATCACTGATTGTTTGTTACTCACGAGACATTGAGTTAAAACAAATAAATTTGAATGATTTCCTTTGTTATTAAAAAGATAAATTAATTAATATAATTGGTATTTATACCCATATTTACACTGTGGATTGGCGTATGTACCAGAAAATATATTTTTTTTAATACTTAAGACTAATAGTTCAAATTAGTGTATATTTTACCTGCACCAGTGGGCACGGGGGCCATAGGTTGGTGAACACATGTCAGTTTCCAATAGGCCCGGCTCATCTATATATTGGTTTGAACTGTCTAAAGTACCTGGTGTTGCCCGGGAGAAATGCTTTTAGACTGCTTTGCTTATGATCCTGTTTTTAATTAATAAAAACAATTCAATATTATTTTTTTAAATCCTGCTTCAGGGTCCACATGTTCATGTAGAGAGCTAAAACTTTTTATATGTTTGTTATAATTTCATTGATTGTATCATATTTGTCTTTATAAGATATCATAACTTTTAATTATTATTACCAATATTTTCATATATGAATCAAATTATAGTTCCTATATATGTTTTTTTCTGCTAAATTAAAACAAATTGTACAACTTTACTAAAAATTGAATTCTATTAGAAATAATTTTAAGCGTTCCTTATTACACTATTAAAATGTTTTTCAAAAATTAAAAAAGAAAATGTCTAAACAATTTCCCTCGTCTTGGTTCTATTGTTTTCTTGTGAAGAAAACATAAAATTGCACCACACTGATACATCTGGTCAAGGCCGTAGCCAGGAGCGGGG
>CABFOV010000924.1:91813-105592 GCA_902141375.1 Timema poppense
CATCCATTACTGTTTCCAGCCTATAGTCTGGGTCAGTTTTTTTTTATTATAGTCATCAGGGACGGTCTAAGGCAAAAGTTTTGTGTGTGCAAAACTCACATTTTGCGCCCCCCATCCCCTCTGTCCCATCCCCATCAGTAAAAACTGTGGAAAATACTTTACATGGCCATTTTAAAACTAGACCCTATGTATACTATTTTGAATATTCTTTCTCAAATATGTTACTTATCTGAGATTTTCTTTCCTCAGAATTCGGGAAATATGTTCCTTCATAACAGGATTGAATATTGAAATCAACTCTAAGAGCCCGAGAAAATTTCCATTGTTTTTAATGTAGAGGGTTTCGTGAGTTCCTCAAAAAGCCATGCTGTGTTGGTCAAGGTGGCAAGATCTCTCGTGAGGACATTTTTTTTGTCGCTTATTTTTATGATCAATTAATCTTTGATTTTCATCATCAATGGCCATCAATTGCCTCCTTTCTACTTCAACTCATTTTTCGTAGAACTTTTAATTGGTTAGAAAAGTTTGATGTTGGGAAATAGTTTTGCCTATATGCCTTCAATCACAGTTTTCATTGTCATCAGATAATGTAGTGCTGGTGATTGCCGTGTTAAATACTTTGCAGCAAAAACAGTACACACCTCCCTTAGACTGGGAATACACTAGCCATCGTCTTTTAATCTTCTCGCCGTTGGAAGCAATCCGATAATAAAAGAAGTTGAAAAATGATCTATTTGCACCATCTCTAGGGTACATGTCTAATACTGTTGAGATTGGTCCTTGCCAAATAATAAAATCACGTTCAGTTGCGCTTAGCACTTTGGGAAAACTAGCCGTATCTTTCAATTTGTCACATGAATTATTTATTTCTTGGATTGTATCAGTCACATAACTCTTATCACTGTGATCAGTAATTTTCATGGTGTTATAATCATCGGCATTAGTATTTAATAAATCTTATGAGCTATCTTCGTCCTCCTCTGAGCGCTGTTTCAACAGATGATCATCGTTACATTGAGTTTCACTTTCACTTTCTTCACTAGTCCTTAACTTTATTAAATATTTACAAATTAGTTTAGAGCTTTACCTAGTTTCTTGTAACCTTTTTGCTTTCCGTTTTTTATTTTCAGCTGCAGAAAGTTTGTAAAAAAATTTAGTAATTGTTTAAAAAAAAATATAAACCACAAAAAGTAAAAACAACATAATAATAACAGCAATACAGCATACGACACAATACACTTCACAGAGTACAGTACCTATTCAAATGGTTTGCACCAAAATAATAATTGAAAACCAAAACTTAAGCAAAATTTCACAGAACACCATATAAACTAAAAATATTAAGTAGCGAATTGCAACACGCCGAACTATAAATAAAGTGCGTAAGCGATTGTCAATAAATCACTCGCACGGAGGTTAGGTGACTGAGTGAGAATCTAAACTAACATTAAACCTCGCCCTACCCCCCCCCCTCCATCCCCTCCCGCCCAACAAAGGTTCGGCCTGAGCATAACTCATAGATCGTACAGTCTCGACCCGGCAACTAGTACAATCCCGTCACCAATGTAGTTGACAGGGGTATGTCGCACCGAACAACCTTCAAAATGTATTTACTTTGTTAATGTATTCTAATTCACTAATTTGAAACAAAAAACTACTCTGTCTGACATGGATGTAAATATTAATTTAAGAAATAAGAATTCTTCTTACAAATTACTTTCTTTAATTATACTTACAGTTCCTCAGATTAAAACAAAAAAAATATTTATTTTCAGGCCATTTTGGCGTCCCCCTGAATTGTTTGTGTGTTCGGTTGCACAAGTAGATCAAGCCTTAGACCGGTCCTGCTAGTCATATATTTTCCACTACCGGCGGGATTGGCCTGTCGTAGCTTCACATGCCTTACAATCTCCCTTAAGACTAGGAGAGCCACAACTTACAGTCCCCGACCATGAATTTATCAATGTTAAAGGGTAAACCTATATTTTCATCAATGATACAATTTCGGCCATGCCGGGAATCGAATACATGACCCTTAGCTCAGTAGGCAGACACACTACCTCCTGAGCTAAGGTGTCGGATGGTATAGTAACTCAGATATTAATTCTCCTATAGTAATAAAAAAAAAAGATCAAGAGGTGTAGGTGAATAGTTAGAAAATTTGACCGCTACATCCATAAGGACGGTGTTTTTTCTTGATCGGATTCAGAAGAGGTGGGTTTTCATCACTAATATTGTTTCAGTGTTTCCCAATCTCTACCTTGTTTGGATGTGCGAGCAAGTTTTGTTCATTCTTTTCTCCTACTCCCTTAGATTATACATTTTAAATCACTATCATAATATCTAGAGCTCACAGCGTTTGAAAATAATCTAAGAAATCAATTTGTACAGCTTACATTTTAAGTTTCATTTTAAAATTCAATGAATGGTCTCGCAATATCAAAATGATTCGAGATTAGATTTACAAAACCTTTCTGTTAAATTTGTTGACGGTGTGTTTTTAAATGTTTTATAAAGTACATATTTCTTATGAATATTTTTAAGACAAGTATTTTTCATATTTCAATGAAAATGTATTTGTAAGAAATTAATCTACATTTTATTTTAGGACTGTCATTACCTGTTTGTGAGAAACACAAATTGGACCTGAATTTAACAAGATTAAAGACTGTTACTTTATCTCAAGTCATTTTGAACTCCTATCTAACGAGACGACGAGAAGAGAGAGGGAAAGAGAACACAAAACTATTCAATTTTTTTAATTTTTTTAGTGATACCAATCATGCATGGGTGCCTGTAAAAAAATAACAAATAAAATCATGTTGGAGCGTGTATTTACAGCACAATCTCTAAATAATGAGTAGTTATACTATGTTTATTTTATATCCTTAACTAGCTGCATGTAGTTAGTATTGCCTGGGTGAAGTCAGTGATATTGTAAAATGTCCTCGTATTAAAGGTTGAAATTTCTTATTGATGATAAATCTCGATAGAAGACAGATCAGACCACTACTAAATCCAGGATCACACAATGCGTATGAACAATATTGTGTAAGTACCTTTTTAACATCACAAAACTGCTATCACCCGATTTAAATCTAAAGATTCGTAATAAATATAAACATATATATATATTAAAATAAAAAAGCATATAACCTATTCGGGCTCTCACTTGTCTCTAAGGTATTTTTTTTAAGTTACCCGCACTGGTAGTAACACAGTTAAGGGAATCACGATTTTAGTAAGCGCAAAAGTAAAAATATATGTTCAAGGAACACTTCTGCTTTTATAGGTAGGCGCTCGCCCCCAGTGAGTTTTCTTTGCAAGTAGATATAAACGAATTTAATTCCATATCCGTTTTTTGATAGGTCTTAGCGTTTAGCCACAAGAGACCTCCAAATCAAGGTCCGCACCGACTTTAAAGTTGCTCAAACATTTTGAATTTTTTTCGGGGGTTAAAAATTCACTTTAACTTTTTGGAATATTCCCGTCGGTTTCAGGCTAGAAGCCAAATTTCAAGTTTATAGCTCATCTGGAAGTGGGTCAACATTAATGTAAGTGAGTGAGTCAGTCATGTGGTTCTATAGTGGTATAACATAAATACTTATAGAACGCTCCCAATTTGTATCCCCCTTGATCACAGACAAATAATATACCCAGACAATCAGCCTCCAGTTTACAATGGTTTCGCTCGTTTTGCCAGCTTGACTTCTTCAACACTAGGTTCGAAACGTTCAGTCCTATCATCACCCAGCAGTGACACTAGCGACGCCGAGTGTTGAAGGACTCAAGCTGGCGGAAGAAGCTCAGCTAAACCCCTGTAAGGTTGAGAGAGTCTGTTTCTATTATTTTGTATGTGCCCTTGGTTTAAGAGTTACCTTTTCGGTGAATATGGGGCTTAAGACATCAGGTCAGCCATTTGTGAAAGCAAACTAAAATTAACCTAAGTATATAAGTAGGTCCATGGAAAGTTCATATTGTCTATGTGTCATGTTTTTTTTTTTCACTCAAACTGTGGTCACGATGTTGAATGCGTCATTCTTTCAATCGATGTTATTTTCGTTTAAATATTGCTAAGGTGCACACCCCAGATTTCCCCGAGTACAGTACGTATGCAAAGTTAAGATTTCTTGGTGTATGATATTTAATGATCTATGGAATCAAACAAAGTATTACTTAGCACCGTGTCTTACTACCCGTTCAGGGTATAAGCTTAAATATTAGTTACTCTGATGGGTTAAGAATGGTAAAGGTTGAATATATAGAGGAAGTGAACCCGTATTTGCGTGGAGGGATAGTGGAGAACCATTTAGGAAAAATCACCCTCAGTTCACCAGATCGAGATTCGAACCTTGATTCCCCCGTCGTCGGGTCTAACTCCACACTAAACTAACGCGTTAACTAGCTTCGCGTTCAATCCTCGGTCCCGGCAAAGATTTATCTGATTACCAAACCCTTCCTTCACCTCTGACAAGGCATCTTGTGAATGTGGGGAAAGCCAGGCCTCCACCGTGGTTCGGATTCTACGTTAAACTGTAGGTCCTTCATTTCATTTCACAATCACCCTACCATTACACATTAGCGTAAGTGCGTATAACCCGAACGGGTAGTAAGACGCGGTGCTAATAATAATAAACTAGCTTCGCCACCGAGGCGGGTAACGCCGAGGTGCACATCGTGAGGCTTTATTAAGCACAGATGTAAGGTTTCAATGTTCCCTTATTTTAAAGCTACCCCTTACAAGTAGTTACGTGGCTTAAGGAGTTAAGTTCGTAATAGATAATAATCCAGAAACTCACGCACCCTAAGATTACCTTGTTTCAATCCCTCCTTGCGTATCAAACCACTGACAGGGTTAGGGGTGGACCACCTAACAAGGGAGTACAAGAATTAAATAGTCATAGTAAGTGGATGCCGGGTAATTATCTTTATAAAGTCAGTGGTGGAAGGTAAATACGATCACTTCTATTAAGAACACCAGGTGTCATATAGAACTCTCTAGACATTGGAGTAGAAAGCAGGACAGAGGTGTATATGTTATGGACGAAGTGATTAACCTGGTCACCATGAAAAAAGAACCTGGTATTATTCATAGTGACCAAATAAGTTGAGCTAAGTGATACATAATTGTTAATTTATAATTTTGACCGGGCAGTATGCATAATGCCCCACATTCTTTGGGCTATGTGATAAACAGTGCAGTACACCACTGGCATGATGGGAACAATTAACATCCGATCACGTGCCAGCCAATCGGCGCCCAACTAACCTAATTTAACCTAAGCTATCCAACCTAACCTAACTAACCTAAACCACCTAACCTAATTAAGCTAGCGTAAATAACCTAACCTAGATAACTAGTTTTTTGTTTTTATATAGGAAAGGCCAACTATTACAGATTTTTAAATAAAAAATATTATGAAAAAAATAATATTCCCTATAGAGTGTGGAGCATTATGCATACTGCCCCGTAAAAATGATAAATTAATAAATATTCATCACTTTTCCCGACTGCTTAGGTGGCTATGCATAATACCAGGTCATTTTTCATAGTGACCTTTTATTCTCTTTGTCCATAATATATGCACTGGGAGCTATTGCTACTTAAATGATTTGATTACCAAGTGTGATTGTTGAGATGTGTGTATTTATAAAATCTTATTTATTTAGTGTCATCCATGAATAGCTTGCACATATATTACGTGAGTGATAACAAACTCGTGATGAATGGCGGTTCACACTAGTCACAAAACATTAAATGTACGATAGTACACAACAAATTAGACAGTACCCTCTTACAAACTAAAATTCAGTGTCTTCAACAGGTTAGTTGTTTCTTTGACTTAACTACGAATAGCAACTATGTGTTTTATCACAAAACAAACACAAAGTTTATTTATATTAATATACAAATTATATCTCAAAGTGATATTGGAATAAAACAGATATGCTTTTAATTGTGAATTTACATCATTAAATTATTCAAGTGGTACAAAAATTAAAGTTTCAGTACTTTCAATATTGCTCTCGGTGACCTGGTGGTCTAGGGGTAAGGTGTCAGACTTCTGTGCTGGCGGCCGGGGTTCAATCCTCGGCCCCGGCATAGATGTATCTGATTACCAAACCCTTCCTTCACCTCTGACAATACGTGTATTAATCACATCTTGTGAATGTGTGGAATGCCAGGCCTCCGTCGTGGTTCGGATTCCACGTTAAACTGTAGGTCCTCCATTTCATCTCACAATCACCCTACCATTAACACATTAGTGTAAGTGCGTATAGCCCGAACGGGTAGTAAAACGCAGTGCTAATAATAATAATAATAATAATAGTAGTGCTCTCCAAGATGGTTACAAAAGTGATGCGTAAGTAGTTATCAATATGGTCGATATTTAATTTAACCCCCTTTAGTTTAAAATTACGTAATAAGTACAATTTAAGGCTGGACCACTCCTAATGTAGCTATATAAGTTTGTGAATTTAGTTTTACTCATAGAAATGAATGTAATAACATAGTATCCCAAATTTAGTTGACAAGTCTTTCCAAACTTGGTATGCCTAAGACAATTTAATCTTCTTGGTTTTGGAGTTTCCCCAATATCTGTTCCAGTGGTATGTATCGCAATGTGTGTGTAAAAGTAAAATAAAAATACGTTCTAGATGATGGTAGAAAAAAAAGCCCGAAGCGCATACAATGAGGTTTCAATTAGTACATATGCTGGGTTGGAAAACATTTCTTGATGGTTTTTATTTCTAAGTGACCTAAACTTATAACTCCAAGAATAAGGCGCCAAGCTTGCAGCATGTGAAAGTAAAAAACAACAACTACTATGACATATACCCTTAAGTTTCCGAAGTTAAGACAATGCCAATTTTCAGCTTACTATGTATCTTGGTTTATCAACTTCCCAGTGGCCAAGCGGTCTCTAACACATAAGTCTTTCTAAATAAAGAAACTCACAAAGTTCACATCCTCAGGTTTCATAAAACAAACCTTTAGAATCTAATCTCTTTTAAGTTTCATTTATTGGTTGACCTCTGTGGTCTTGGGGTAAATTGCTCGCCTCAGGACCCGATGTTCGTGGGTTCAAACCCACCAGTGGTTGACGGACTTTTCTTTAGCGTTAAAAATATGTAGCACAACTTCCTTTGGGTTGGTCCCATATCGATTGAGGCATGTTAAAGAACCCTGTAAAGTAAGGTATGTGAAAATCCTTTTTTCAAAAAAATTGATAGACCATTTCACTCTCGCTAATAGAACTTCTCGTATGCTAATATAATCAGTCGGTTCAGAAAGTGCACGTTAAATACCTCAAATAAATAAATAAAAATCATTTGTTTTGGATTGAACGATACCAGTGGTCAAGTGATATAAGGGCTTAATCTTTGACTACAGATAAATGTGAGGTGCACTCTTTTAGGTTTCCCTAAGACTTCAAAAAATGTTTCTTGGTCTTAAATTTACAAAGTTTAAATACAAATATACATTTTTAGGTATTTTATTTGCTACTCTGTAACTGCAATTTCTTATTGACAAAATGTATATAATTGTATGAGCACAAATCTTTATAAATGTAAGATAAAATCTGTTAACTGTTCCTACTTCTATTATTATTAATTGTTATCATAAAAAGAAAAATAACCTATCAATGTGAATATAAACAAAATAATTATTTCTTTTTAGTTTTAAGATTAAAATATTTCCATTTTTCTGTAAATTCATATTGTTTTTTTTTAGTAAATTCTTTCCCTTGGTAATAAATTTGTGAGAAACCATCAATTGCATTGGTTTTATGGATACTGCTTGGTCTTCTTAAGAAATAGATAGTTGATCAATGGCTTAAAACCTTCCTGTAAATATTATACATATTTAAAAAAAATCTGGAGCCACGTGACAATTGTGTGGGGAAACTTCTAAACAAAGGAACATTGAAAAATGAAACTTTTCATTTGTAATAAGTGAAATTTCACTATGTGCACCTTGGGTGTATTATTTTTTTTACCTAGGAGTTTCCTAATATATATATGTTACATTTTTAACAAGATGTGACGATTCTCAACTTAGTATTTATCAATATTCCTCGCTACTTATTTTGATTAGCTCAAAGATAATAATCAAGTATGAGATGTTAATATTGTGTAATGTGTACAGTAATTACTGAAATTTGGGTCACGTAATAGTATCGTAGAGATCAAGTTAGTCCATGTCAGATTGTAGGATCATATGCAGCAGTTATCCCACCCTCCCACTGGGACCAGCGGGAAACATGTCGCTCGCCATTTGTTGATTTATGGGTAGCGACAACAAAGGAGAGAGAAGGTCCAAGATGGCTCTCGTGGCCTCCAGGCTATCGTTTGGCACTCGCCACGTGGCTATGACGCGGAACCGTGTTTATTGAAAGACTTATCCGACTAGGAATCATCTTGGTTAGATGTAGGGCTTGGGAAAGCATATAAGATTATGTGTTAGGGAAGAAAGTGAAGAAAATAAAGCCCTCAATCATAGCTTTACCAATATGAACAGGCTCATATCTAGGATTCAATTTTGGAGATGAAGTTGTGAAATATAAAACCCTCAATCATACATTTAGACATCCAATTTCTGAAGGGAAGTGAGAGGACACCAAATCACTCAATCATACCTTTAGCAATTAAATTTTTTTTTTGGGGGGGGGGGGNACCAATAGAATTCAATTTCTGGAGGGAGTGAGAATAAATCAAAGCACTCAATAATACCAATATAATTCAATTTCTGTAAGGAGTGAGAGGAAACCAAGGCACTCAATCATACCAATATAATTCAATTTTTGGAGAGAGTAAGATTAAATCAAAGCACTCAATCATACCAATTGAATTCAATTTCTGGAGGGAGTGAGAATAAATCAAAGCACTCAATAATACCAATATAATTCAATTTCTTCAAGGAGTGAGAGAAAATCAAGGCACTCAATCATACCAATAGAATTCAATTTCTGGAGGGAGTGAGAATAAATCAAAGCACTCAATCATACCAATATAATTCAATTTCTGTAAGGAGTGAGAGGAAACCAAGGCACTCAATCATACCAATATAATTCAATTTTTGGAGAGAGTAAGATTAAATCAAAGCACTCAATCATACCAATTGAATTCAATTTCTGGAGGGAGTGAGAATAAATCAAAGCACTCAATAATACCAATATAATTCAATTTCTTCAAGGAGTGAGAGAAAATCAAGGCACTCAATCATACCAATAGAATTCAATTTCTGGAGGGAGTGAGAATAAATCAAAGCACTCAATCATACCAATATAATTCAATTTCTGTAAGGAGTGAGAGGAAACCAAGGCACTCAATCATACCAATATAATTCAATTTCTGGAGAGAATGGAGAATAAACAAATGCTCTCAATCATACCTATAGCAATTCAAAATTTTAAGAGATTGACAGGAAGCCAAAGCCTTCAATCACATATCTCACTACATTTTTTGGGAAAGGAGAAAAATCAAAGTGCTCAATTATAGTTTTAGCAATTCAGTTCATGGAGAAAGGGAGAGGAAAACAATGAAACTCAATACCCTTAGCAATGTGATGGGCATGTTCTAGGGTTATATTTTTTTGGGCACGAGAGTGACGTGTAATATATCAAACCACGACCTCAAATATTTAAGGTGGCATGGATGGAGATGCGAGGAAAAGCTAGTGTTTTTGCAGTATTTATGGCAAAAAATTTTTTTTGCCAAAATAAATAAAATATTTCTCCAGTACAAAAAAAGAATTTAATTTTCTTTACATGGTTACCTCAAAATTTCTTGAATATCTGTCAAGAGTGTCCTGGAATTTAATGACAGCTTTTACTCTTCATTTAAAAAGTTTCTCGTCTAACGCCACTATGTTCATGATAGATATTCAGGAACTGTTGATATCAACATGTGAAGAAAATTATACTATATGTTTGTACTGGAGAAATATTTTATTTATTTTAGCCCCACAAAAAATATTGTTTTGCCATAAAAACTGCAAAAAACACTGGCCTTTTCTCGCGTGCCCTTCCATCATAACGTAATCTTATTTAATAACGTTGTATAAAAACAATGTTTGGTGGGTCTTAAATTATCAAACCCATACACTTTGACTCGTGACGTCAAAGACGACGATAATAGCTGCAGTCGACACGCGATGTCTTGGGTGACTTTATGACTTAAGGTCATTCTAAAATGAGAATTACTAATATTTCTTTAATCTATAACAATTTGGCAAGGAATTTAACATAGATGGAGGTAGGGAAGCTAAGATAGCCCGTAGCAATGCCTCAGCCCATTCCAACAGCACAGATAAGATAAGAAAACCTGCATCAACTCTACTTGGGTTTGTCATTATCTGGGATTATCTGGCCCTCTGCATCACCTGGGTATATTATGCTATACTAGTCAATGTTGTTACTACAATCGCTAAAATCAAAAGTTTAATGAAATTGACATTACAAATTTAAATTTGCAATGATCAATTTGGACATATTAATAAAATTAACGAGTAGAATTAGATTAAAAAACTAATTATAAATAATGATATCGTGATTTAAAAAGTGAGTTAAAATCAAATTATTGGGGTATAAAAAGAACAGTATTTTTATCTAATTAAAAATTATGTAATTTTATCCTTTTAAACTGTCTATGTATTAAAAACTATTTTTCTTTATCATATTTTAAATATTTCATTCTATACACCTCATATGAATGTCTAGTTATACTAAATTTCAGCCCCATAAATTAATTACTAACCCCTAACAATACACGTAAAGCATAAAATACTAGTCTGACCCCTTACAATTCGTAAACTGTAATGGTTTAAAGCAATTTAATCACTATTTGTAGCTTATTTGTTAAAATTGTGAAACAAAAAGTTTGTGGTCGAAAGACCTTAATACCAGACGACCTCTTGAACTTCTGGGAGTGTTATGTTACAATAAGTCATAGATAATATTAGAGTATTAACTCAATTTTAGCATATATTTATCTTTCATTAAAAATAATTAGATGGGCACACGGGGTAGGGTATAAATGATATGATCTTGTTTGACGGTAATGGGGAGGCTATTCTTTGAACCCGAGATAGGTGTAGACCCAGGCCTACTTAGGATTTTTTTTTTTTCTTAGATGATTTGCTACTCTTAAACTTTACATACCCTACGCCACTAGGAACTCCAATGTTCATTGTCACACTTGCAGAAGTACGTCACCTAACCCTATCTTGAGCTAGTTCTATCCAGTCCACCTCATTACATCCTACCCCTATCTTGAGCTAGTTATATCCAGTCCACCTCATTACATCCTATCTCTATCTTGAGCTAGTTCTATCCGGTCCACCTCATTACATCATATCCCTATCTTGAGCTAGCTATATCCAGTCCACCTCATTACATCATATCCCTATCTTGAGCTAGTTCTATCCAGTCCACCTCATTACATCCTACCCCTATCTTGAGTTAGTTATATCCAGTCCACCTCATTACATCCTATCTCTATCTTGAGCTAGTTCTATCCTGTCCACCTCATTACATAATATCCCTATCTTGAGCTAGCTATATCCAGTCCACCTCATTACATCATATCCCTATCTTGAGCTAGTTCTATCCAGTCCGCCTCGTTACAACCTATCCCTATCTTGAGCTAGCTATATCCAGTCCACCTCAATACATCCTATCCCTATCTTGAGCTAGCTATATTCACTCTACCTCATTACATACAATCCCTATCTTGAGCTGGCTATATCCAGTCCACCTCACTACACCTTATCCCTATCTTGAGCAAGTTCTATCCAGTCCACTTGATTACATTTTACCTCTATCATGAGATAGTTTTATCCAACCCACTTCATTACACCCTATCTTTTTCAGATCCAATCTAATGTTATCCCATCTGAATCGAGGTATTCCCATTGGTCGCTTACTATCGGGTTTGCCAGTCAACACCCCGAACAAGGTTCTAGATTCTTCCATGCGCCCTTCATGTCCTGCCCATTGTAATCTACAAGACTTGATTACTCTAACAATATCCTAAAAACTCAGCTATACTTTCTTTAAAGTCTAAACTATAATATATTCCACAGCCTCTACTACCCAATCAGTGCAAGTAGCTGTATGGCCTGGACAAGGTGTTATATGTGGTGCTCCTCCCCCAAAATATATATAATTTCATCTACACCTCCAGGATTCCCCCTCCCCTATTCCGTTCGCCCTTTGTCTACATGTCGACTCGTCCTTGCACAAATTAGCATGTTCGATAAGTGAACATGGGGTTTGGCAGCTGCTGTAGAGCATGAGAGATGGACATTAATGACTAGGTCACCCAGTGCTGCTGTACCACTTGAAAGTATTTCCCTATAAGTATTTAGGTCTACTCTTTACATCCTAAATATATATATTATATATATATATATATATATAACGACACGACACAATTATATATACTTCCCCATTAAAACTTTTAAGAGTTGGAAATAAAATGTTTAAAAATCGATTATAAACCGATGTAAACCTTTAAATAAGTTTCTCTCTGAAAATCAAGTATACAGGGCTGTTTATAATGTAAAATCCTTACAAAATATAAATTTTAAATGAAATTATTATGAGAGTTTTTTTTTAAATATAATTTTCTAAAATAACACATTTTGTAAAAAAAACACTTTATTTCAGAGAAAAGAAATTAAAATCATTATTTCGCCTTAAGGTATGTCTATACAACATATATATACTATGTAAAGTGTGAATGAAATCCGCTTAAACCTTGGCTTTTCAGACAGAGAAGAACAGATTAGTTTAGGGGAACTTAACTTGTAGATAAAAAAAAAAGAAAAAATTAATGTGAGATTACAATAATCTCTTTATATTAGAAAATAAACCAGTGTCCAATAATTGTCTCTCCAATCCTTCGTTACATTTCACTACATTCTGAGGTTGGTCAAAGAAAGTATAGAGTATAAAATTTAAACCAAAACTCTTTATGAAGCTTTTAGTAGAGGAAACTGATTTTGTTTCGCATAAAACTTTAAGAATAAATTATTCTGAATGCCACATTTGCCTCGTTTTAAATTAACATGATAAAAAAATACCCTTTTCTTTCCAAGCATTACTAAGATTTATTTGAATAAATTTACAGTCTAACTTTATTTAAACTACAAAGCTTCAACTCTAGGAAAAGTTATAAGTAGTAAAATACAATTCTGACAAAGGATATGATGCATTCAAGTGTAATTTTTAATAATACAAATTTGTATCTAGTGTGCTTTAAACTTAAAAAATTTGTGTCATTAATAGAAATAATGAACTAAATTATTTTATTAGTAAAGTTAAGTATCGAGTGAGCTTTAACCCACGGTACCCGTATCCTAATAACAGCCCATATAATTGTTATTTCCCATACTCTCTCCATGAAAATACCGATATAGTTCTTTAAACCAACCCTTAAAACTTAAAAATACATTGCAAGTCATATAAATGAAATAAACTAATATAATAAAATTAATAGTTTGTTTGTCTGTAATGAGCATTGCGCGATATCTACCACAGTCGGAAGTGTGAAATTTTAAAATTAATAGCCCCAGTGTACAAACATGTGCACCTCGAAGCTAGAATAATACACTTTTTACATATTTTTTTTTCATTTTCTAAAAACTGGGTAAGGAGATCGAAAATGAAGCGGTTTTTTTTCTATCTCTTTAAAATAAAGAAAAGCGTTGCTTGGGCTACTTTGCTAGTATATTGAATAACTAGACCCTTCGCCCTTCCCCCCTCCCCCCCC
>CABFOV010000924.1:105746-121756 GCA_902141375.1 Timema poppense
CCCCGCATAATTAATTTCAACACACATATTTAAGAATCATCATAGACTCTACCATAAAATATGAGTGACTATCGACATTTTTATGAGGGATAAATTAAATCTTCAAAATAAAATATAACCTAAGTTACTCGCTGATAATGTAGCTTTATATTGATGAAAGAATTTTTAAAATCGGTCCAGTAGTTTTTGAGTTTATCCATTACAAACAAAAAATCTAATCTTTCCTTTTTATAATATTAGTGTAGATATGTTTAATAGTTAGTTCCTCTAGAATAAATAAAGTTACCTACCTGGAGTATTAAGGGGGTCTACTTAATCACTGTGTGAGAATTGTGGTTCGTAAGTATGTTTTGCTCAGAACGAATGATGAAAACATTTTTAGCATAATCTAAGTGTTTGATATTTTATTGACTCCTTAAAATAATAGTTTCCATGCCTCGATGCGAATCTGTACTGAGAAAAATTTTTGTAGCGAACCTTAGGTACTTGAAAAATATCTGGAAACAATACAATTCCTTTGTTTCCGTGATTCACATTTTATTGTCATCCATCTTCATATTTAGCCTACACTTAAAGGGTATAGAGGAGTAAGGTACAATTTATAGGAAGTTTACCCGTAATCGCGTGGAGGGAGAGTGGGAAACATTAGTACACTGAGGATTTAAACCTCAGCATCAGTAAGACCAAACCATACGAGACTGGCACATTTCTCAACATACTCACAAGTGTATATACTTTTTTTTTATTGGTTCCCTCGTTTCTTTACAATAGAATGGGATTTTGCTACGGGAAAAGGTTAATTACATTAGGGGTGGCACACCCGTAAACTAATGAAAATGTGATTATTCCTTAACTAGAGTCTACTCCTGTATGTCCCAACCCTTCCCTCTCGAAACCGGCGTCCCTCAGGGGAGCGCCCTCTCCCCATACTTTACAACCTTTTCTGTGAGGGCATCCCTCAACCCCAGGAGCGGCGCGCCAGGCTCGCCCATTTCGAGGAGGATACCGCATTCTAGGCCACCAGCCCTCCCTCACCTCTAGACGACTTCAGGAATACTGCAACACTTTGACCGACTATACGACAAGATGGAGAATTACTATAAATCTCGATATGAGCCAACTTATCCTCTTCAAATCCCCCCTGTAGAAGATATCTTACCACTCCCCCTTCCCTGTGTTGTGGTCAAAGACACGCCCGTGGATGGTGAGGAAACTGTGTGTTGCCTGGGAGGTACTATCGATTGCACCATGACTTTCAAACAGCATTACAACGAGAGAATCGCTAGGGCACGACAAAGACTATCTCCCTCAATACCTTATAGAGACAGACACTTTGGGAGTACTCCATCACTGATTTATACATAGATTTATGCCCATCTTTCTTACTACGCCTCTGACTTATTTCAACAGACAATTCATAACCCCACCTCTCTGCATATCTTATTCCTTACTATCCGCCCACGCTATCTACGTATTTACAATTATGATGGGAAGAGAGGGATGAATAATGTATAGTTCAAATAAAGTGTACCCGAATTTAAAATGAAAGAAAATTCACTTCAATACATCCGGATGGGATTCAAACCTTCAACTTTAATTACAATAGAAAGCTAAGCAACGTGAAAACTTGAACCTTTTGGCGCTTGCTCATTGGTGAGAATCAGACGAGAATATGCTTTGCTAAACGATAATTATAATATTACTGAAAGTGGGGACCTGACGCTCTGGGGGCAAGGTGTCAGACATCTGTGTTAGAGGTCCGGGATTCAAATCTCTGTCCCGGCACTGATTTATCTGATTACCAAACCCTTCCTTCACCTCTACCAAAGTGTGTGCTTTCACGTTTGGTGAATGTGTGGAATGCCAGACCCTCACCGTAGTTCGGAGCCCACATTAAACTGTAGGTCCCCTCTGCCTTCCACCATCATCATTCTCACGTATCATCCTACCATCTGGGGATAAGGCAAGTCGCCTTAACGTTGTCCCCACCTCAGAAATGAATTCCTCCATACACCAGGAGAGCAGAGGTATAATACATTCACGACCTTAGTTTAGCTAGTTACAATATATATATACACTCGTATATATATACAAATTTTGTAATAGCCATCCGAATATATATTTGTATATAGATATAGCTAAGGACGAAAAAAGGCCACTGCCATACATGATTGGGACTGAATGAGCTGAGCGGAAGACATGTCTTTAAGGCTACTTCATGTCCTTTTATTCTTTTCCCTAATAGCTAGGACTAGTTCTAACAATCCCTCTTTATCTTACCATGTGGTTTGTGACGTGTGATTGAAAAATAATAGAGGAATAACAAATATAAGATGGCGTCGAGTCTACCAGTGGTTGAGTTAGTGTGCTAGGAATAATGTGAGGTTAGTATTGGAAATGGTGGGAAATTATTCGAGTGGGTTCTCGTCCCTCCTCTTTCAGTCTTTCTTATTCCCATTTTTTTCGGTTACTTCGCCACCATGTTATTTTTTAAGTTAACCCCTCTTACTCCCAACTGCACGATACTTACTATTCGTAATAAACACTTTTTTACCATCGCGTTTCACTACCCACTTGGGTTATATGCTTATGTACTAAATACGTTAGATTAGGTATGAGGAATTGTATCCACATTTTCATTAAGAAATAGAAAGTTAGTGAAAAACCATTTATGAAAAACAACCCTCGGTACACCCAACCGGAATCGAACCACGATCTCCCCGTTATTGACAGTCTAGTTTATCGGGAGATTAGCACCTTAGACCATGTGGCCACCAAAATATATTAAATAGTTCCCGGATAGTAAAGTGGATGCTTAGATTGTAAAATATTTTTCATTATTTTTCATAAAATGTTATCACTATATGATGTTTACCAGGCTTAAAAAAATAAATTACATCCATCCAAATTTACCTCAATAAAAAGTTAAAGAAACATGAAATATGTGACGTATACCGGACATATCCTGATGGTAAATCTGTTGAATTTAAAATACATGGAAAGGATTAAGAACCTTACTGCAATAAACTCTCTGATAATATAAATTTCCACTCGAGATCAGACAAAGAGTATGCAAAGAATGTACAAGGGTTGAATCAGCCAGGAAGTTAATGCGGGGGTTGTGAAAGAACGGGTAGAGGAGTCAGAGGAGTAAGAAAGAGAGATGTCTGGGTTTCTACTCGAAGAAAGGGACTAGGAAGGCTGAATGTAAGGTGGAAGGAGAAAGCATTCAAATAATCTCCCGCCATTTTCCAATCCCAATTCTTGAGATCCCACTCAACAGTTGGTCGAATCGACGCTAACTTGTTTTGTAAATTCGCTTTTAAATTGAATGACACCAATTACACGATAAGAGAGAGGAAAGGGGGGGGGTATTTATAGCTGAGGATATAAATTTAAAAAGAGGCAATTTTAATTCAGAAGTACACTGAAATCCGGCCTTTCCTCCACTTGGGTGGTATTGAAAAAGAAAATAAACAAAGCTTGACGCGTAACATGGTTATAGTAGCTATGACCCACTTCGGTGGCCGGATGGTCTAAGGCATTACTATCGCATTAGACTAGAATACCGATGATGAGGATAACGGGGCTCGAATCCCGGC
This sequence comes from Timema poppense, assembly GCA_902141375.1. NCBI lineage: Eukaryota > Metazoa > Arthropoda > Insecta > Phasmatodea > Timematidae > Timema > Timema poppense. The sequence continues at coordinate 109,349 of CABFOV010000924.1, forward strand.
CGGGCGTAGTTAGAATGGCTTTTCTTGAATAGTTTTCCACTCTCCCTTAACACAATTTTGGGTACACTTCATCTGAATACAATCTTCCTAATCAATTAGCGTAATTAGTACATACGCATATAAAGCTAACTGGTAGTAAGACTCGGCACCAAATATATATATAAAATATATATAATAATATAATATATATAGTATATATATATATATATCTCAAGTTGGCAATTATATACGTGTTAGCTTATTGTAAAATGTTTTAGTTACCGACAATAAATATAATTTCTGCCAATTAATAATTTGATAAACCTAAAATATTGCATCATAAAATCTTTTACTAGTCGTCGTATGAAGCAATTTAAAATATATTTTTAAAATGAATGTAAAATTTTACTTTCTCTTGATCCCACGAAGAAAGAAATATTGTGATCGTCAAAAAAAAATCTAACTTCAGGTTTTAATAAATGTCAACGTTTCATGACCCCCGTGAAACTGAAAAAATTGTTTACGCTATGCCGTTTGTCTGTATGTCTGTATCTCGGACTAGAGCCGAAACCATTATACCGCTTGGCCTAGAACTTGGTACCTAGGATTTTCATAAGGTTCCGTAAGGGTGTTTTAGGAATTAGATATCTAACCCTATAATTAAGGGTAGTTTACTAAAGGGCAAACAAAGAAAAAATCGCATTTATCAAAATAAGCACTAGCGATTTAGACTATAATTTGTATCTAGCCATTATTTAATATTACAAACCTAATTACAACTCTGGTTTTCCCATGAAAATGATATTAAGGGTATTACTTTACATAGGCGGAAAATTCCAATTTTTACCATATCCACGCAAATATTTCAGATTCCTAATAAAATATCATTAACAAGTTCAAACATATTTTTTATAAAACGAATAGTTTCAGAGCTATTAGCATATGTAGGTAGACCTATATGTATTTTTATGACGTACGTTAAAATTGAAATGGATTGTTATGCTATTTGTTCATTAGTTTTATCATAAGTGCGTTAAACCCAGAGTAATGAATTTAGAACTAAATCGAGGGTATCGGTATATATACCTCAGTAGGCCCGACTAGTATTATAACCTCGTCCTCCCTGTCATCAGCACGCCTTTCCAATAAGAGAGTGACGCCTTATATAGTTCATCCACAGAAGTCGGTAAATATACGTTCTTCAAATTGCATCTGGATAAGCGAATAAAACCAGGAAGATTTGATATCGTGCGTTGTGCTTTCGCCACTAAGAAATCCAGGACCCATTTGTGCCTAGGGATGTAATATATATATTTACATATATTTATACATATATACATATTTACATTTACATTACATTTACATACATACATGTACATACATATATATCAATCATTATTTAAATAAAAGTTTATGATGAACGGGTTAGAGCATCTGCTACTCAGATGTTCGCCCTCTCCTTCAATTTCTTTGGCGCATTCTAATGCACAGAAGAGATGGTACGGGTTGAGGGTGGAAGGAGGAAATATATCGGTTTAAACTTACGGCTCTTAGTCACAACAGCAACTCGGGCATGGTGACTCGTGATCGGCATTTATGATGCAATTTTTACAGTAACATAAATTCTACAAAGGGTGGTTTGTATTCAAACACTCACTTCGGTGGTCGTGTGGTTTAAGGTTTCGCTCTCGTAATAGACTAGACTGCCAATGACGGGTATACGATATATAGACAATATTGACAATATAATAATGTAGAGAAAAATCAAATTTCAGTCAACTTAACGTTCCCATCGCCCATTATAATGGATTTGGTTCAAAAAGCTCTACAGTAGCCTCATGGTTTCTTTGGTGCTGACTGACACATGACAACTGACGGCTTTGAAAAGCTACCAGACCAAATTATGTATCCCTATGCCGAAGCATATGATTTGAAAAAAAAACAAAAAACATGTGTTTAGCAGCTGTCACTTCTGATGGTCAAACTTTAGGTATATACCTAAATGTTGACTGTCAGAAGTCAGCTGTGAGCTGTCAGTCAGCACCAAAGAAGCCACGGGGGTATTGTAGTATATCTTATATTCTCTATACACCAAGGTACCTAGAATCAACGGTTTTATATATATATTTATATATATTTACTGTTGAGACTTTTCAAATCGTAGCTGTTTGCTGTCACAATATATACAGTGAAATTTCCCTTAGCAGACACCTATGAATAGCGTATCCTTCTTTAGAGAGGGCAGTTTAAATCTACCCGGCAAAATAACTTTAGCTCTTACGCTGAAACAACTTCTCAATAAGAGACACGGAAACTGATAGAGATGCATATATATATATGTATAGCAATTTCTAGACAGCGGTGAAAATTTTTAAAAACATTCATTCATATATCTAACTGTATGAATATTATTAATTCAACTGTCACTTGGAAGTGTGAACAGTCTCGCCTTCCTACTCGAGTGAAAGTTTCTAGAATAGTCAACGTAGTAATGACTAAGGTACTTCTAGGTGGTACCTCTCACCCGTTCCGATCCACCAGCGGGTGTTGTCCCAGCAGTTTAATCTGTGCTTGTTCCTACATATAGGCCTGCATTACACAAGGCTTTCGGTTCACACTTCATTTTATCTGCGACATCTGCACATAAGAACTATAACTGTTAGTAACTTATAATTGCATTCAGATTCTTCTAATGTTATAATCTGATTAAATACATATAAAGTTCCTGATTAAAGGATTATTTTTATAGAATAAATTTATTAAGATTTGACTTATCTTTATTATATCTAATGAAACAAATAGCCGAAACTATTGTTAATGCATTTTAGTGAGGATTACACCTTTTAGATATCATATTCTGAAAATTGAAAAATGACACCTGGACACGGGAATCGAACCCGGGACCTTCGGCTTAGTACGCCACTGCTCTTACCACTGAGCTATCCAGGATTCGTCCCGTGCCCATGGTCATTCTTCACTCATAGTTTAATATATCTAATGGAATTAAACTATCTCATTGAACACCAAAAATTCAAGTGCCTCACATACTAAAATATAGAAAAATTAGATAAATTTAAGCTAATAGGTTAATACGATATATATATATATAATGTTATATAATAATAATACGACATATATATATATAATGTGATATGTGCAGTAAGTTACGTAATTAGTCATAAATATCCTGCAGATAGTACTTCACACTACAGAAATCAGAATGTTAATAGTCACAAATGTGTGTTCAAGCAGATTTTTTCTTTATTTCGCAATATTTTTACAAATAGCGGACACTTCTTTATAACGGACATTCTTTTGATCCCAAGAGGTGTCCGCTATTAAGTGATTTAATTCTAAAGTCCTACGGTCATTAAACAGCAAACTTTTTACGTGTACACGCTCATCTTTTCGTACACGTATGTATCGTTCTAGTGTGTACGTAGAGTACATCAACGAACATCAGCCCATCACGACACCACTCTTCTCCCTTCCTTTCTTCCCCTGTGCCCTCCGTCCCTTAGATGCGGACCAAGGGACAGTCTTATACGACCCGTTCCCTCCAGCAGAGTGCTCGCTCAGTTGGGTGGCGGAGGCTAAGTGTATTTACACAAGTATTCCACGTGGAAAAGCCTAAGTCGAGAGCATAGGTCTAACTAAATGGAGACGTGCAAAGTGGAGGACCCAACCACTCACTAGACAGTTTTTTTTTTATTTAGCACCGCGTCTTACTAACCGTTCGGGTTATACGCTTAAGTACTAATTACGCTAATGGATTAGAAATTGGTGAGGTAGAATTTAGAGGAAGTGGACCCGTATTTGCGTGGAGGGAGAATGGAAAACCATATAGGTAAAACCACCCCCCAGTTCCCCCGACCGAGATTCGAACCTCGATCTCCCCGTCCTCGGCAGTCTAGCTCAACATGACTAGCGCGTTAGATAACCCCACCACCGGGGCTGGTACTAGACACAGTTGCGCTGCTGAATCGGTGTATTGGTCTTGTGTATAAACCTAATGTTCTGCATGGGTCGGTGACCCTTTTTAGATGAAGAGCAAATTTTGATCTAGTTAAAAAAAAAAGATTAATCCAAAGAGTGTGTATATAAGTTCAATATATTATGCTGGTATTGGGGAAAGAGGAGTATTTTAAGTTCTCACTTTAAGAGGTTTGATTAAAAAAAATGATAATGCCACCTTTTCCTTCAAAGTTAAAGATGCTCAGTCACACGTTCAAGCTCGTAAGCCACAGTTTCACGACCCTTGTGCTGGATAGTATGTGAATAAAGTTCCTTAGAATAATAATATGATCTCCTTTTATAATAGTATTTTTATAGAATGAAGTTTTTAAAGAATACAAACATAATTATTTGCGTTAAACAACTATAGCATTTTACCATCTTATTAATATTATTTTATAAGTACCTATTAATAATTTAATATCAAAAGTTATTTGACTTGACGTGTTAATACGTTAAAAAACAAATCTCACAGCACCCACTCTTAGGTTGTTATAAAGGCCTTAAAAAGCGCGGAGTTGTCAGATCTTACCCGCTAAATAAATACAGGTAAGGTTTTCACATTTGAAACTTATCAAATGAAATGGGTATTTATCGTGTTTTCTGTTGTATATTACGTACATATACTTTATAATTCTTCTAAAATGTTGTTTACGTCAATATTATTGAAATAATTTTCATTATAAATAGGCCTATTATAATTATTTTATGCCATATTTATAGTAGCACTGGATAAGTTGCAAATAGTTTGGCAAATTAAAACCATAAACCATGAATATACACTAAGTCAAGAATAAAATTAATAAATAATATAAAATAACGACCAAAAAATTAAAATGTGACTATGACTATAACTAATACATCACTAATGTAGATTTTGTTGAGTTAGTTTCAAAAAGATGTGCTCCGAAATCCAAGAAATACTCATTTCACATACCCAGCTGTTATCACTAGAAGGATTCTTCATCTGTGTTAATCTAGGTCACGAATGTTTAAACCTAAGACTTAGGACTGCAGTTGTATTTGGATTATCAGAGCAAACACAACACATATTCCACGAGTCGATACTTTAACGTTTATAGATCTTTCACCATGATTGGAATAGTAACCCGGGGCTCCAAAGTAAATAGGCATACGTGCTACCGACCTCACTTAAGTGTCGGTCTTTCTTTGTAAGCTTGGCAGTCATTAGAACCCCGGCATGATTACAAATGGTGACCAAATGTAATACCCAAGACCACCCGAACACAGTTGCGTGGAATTAGTTTTTTTAATCCCAAAGTTTGTTTAGTGCACAAATAAATTATTATTCCACATAGAAAATTTATAAATCACTAGCCTTGTTGCGGCAAATACAACATTATCTAGAATAAATAACTATAGAGACTAATCAGTGTATTAGTTTTCATATGAATTAAAAATTTAAGAAATTTTTAGAAACCCGCTTCGTTGGCCGCACGGTCTAATGAGCTTCTCTCGCAGTAGAATAAATTCACGATAATGGGGAGATTGAGGTTAGAATCTAGGTCAGGTTTACTGAGGCTGGTTTTCCAAATTGGTTTACAACTCTTCTTCTGCACAAATGCGGGTACACTGCATCTAAATATAGGCTTCCCTATCCCTAAAACCATTAGCATAGTTAGCATATAAACGTATAACCTGAACTGTTAGTAAGACGCGGTACAAAAAACAAAAAAAAAACAGAGTAAGTCGCGATATACAATATGCCATTTAAAAACATCACAACACGTCATTTGGAGGCCGTAGGACGTTTGGAACAATTCCTCCGAAAAACTACTCGTTCATACTAACCTAGACTGGACGTTTGGAACAATCCCTCTGAAAAACTGCTCGTTCATACTAACCTAGACTTGACGTTTGGTGCAGTCAATGGGATGGGCCAGTTTTATATGTGAGCTATCTTATTCCATCTGAGTTTAGGTGGGTGTCTTGTATTTAATATATCAATGTACTTTAGGCGTGCTATGAAACTGGTACTTGGTAGTAAATGGGAGGTCGTTTGGACCAAAGAGAAACAACATTTATATTCCTAACCTAACGCTCAACATTTGTAACGATTTTGAGTGAAGCTTTACAATAAATATGAAAGCAACACTTAAGGACAGTACAGATAAGCTTGACTCCACCTTTACTTAAGGTGGAAGTGTAGGGGACGAGAGAAAAGTCAAGTGTTTTTTTGCAGTTTTTATATCAATTTTTTATTTTTTTGTGAAAAGAAATCTAGTTTTTTTTCAGTACAAACATAATATAATTTAATTTTCTTCTCATGGTGATCTAAGCAGTTTTTAAATACTTGTTAAGGTTGTCCTGGAATTTAATAACAACTTTTCCATCTAAAGCCGCTATGCTCATGATTATTTAACAACCGTTGATATCATCATGTAAAGAAAATTAAGCTCTATATTTCTACTGAAGCAATGTTTTATTTATTTTGGCCAACAAAATGTGTTTTATATAATAAATTTAAAAAAAATCACTGTCCTTAGATCACGTTCCTCTCATTCTCCCGGCACAGATTTATCTTATTACCAAACCCTTCCTTCGCCTCTGACAAGACATCTTGTGAATGTGGGGAATGCCAGGCCTCCACCGTGGTTCGGATTCCACGTTAAACTGTAGGTCCTCCATTTCATCTCACAATCACCCTACCATTACACATTAGTGTAAGTGCGTATAACCCGAACGGGTAGTAAGACGCGGTTCTAATAATAACCTCACATTCCAACCTTAAGAGCTGCCGCACTTACTAACAAGTTTGCAAGTTTGAAACCATCCTCGATACACATGTTGCCGTGCCTCGGTTTAACTTAGTCAATATTCACATCCATCGAAACAAGCGAGTGAACAGATATTGGTTAGAGAAATATGACTCAAAATTAAACAAATACAAAACAGGTGTTTCCACGACTTTGCCAAACGTCCTACTAACAACCTGACCAAAAAAAAAAACTCGAGTATTTAATCTATTTATTGGGTGCGTTATATCTGCCCGTAGTCCTTATAAAAAAGATATAACTATTTTGGTCATTTTTCTAACATTAAATTATTCCATGTTGTACTTTTGATTATTATTATTATTATTATTATTATTATTATTATTATTAGCACCGCGTCTTACTACCCGTTCGGGTTATACGCACTTACGCTAATGTGTAATGGTAGGGTGCTTGTGAGATGAAATGGAGTACCTACAGTTTAACGTGGAATCCGAACCACGGTGGAGGCCTGGCATTCCCCATATTCAAAAGATGTCTTGTCAGAGGTGAAGGAAGGGTTTGGTAATCAGATAAATCCGTGCCGGGATCGAGGATTGAACCCCGGCCGCCAACACAGAAGTCTTATACCTTACTCCTAGACCGCCAGGTCACCGACTTTTGATTATTCAACAGATAAAATATTTCTTTAATTTCTTTTTTTTTACTTCGTTTAAGGATTCAGATTTTTAAGGAGTTATTTCTTTAATACCACGTCTTACTACGCGTTCGGGTTATACGCTTAAGTAATAATTACGCTAATGGGTTAGGAATTAGGAAGGTTGAATTTAGAGGGAGTGAGCCCACACTTGCGTAGAGGGAGAGTGGAAAACCCTTTATGAAAAACCACCCGCAGTTCACCCGACCGAGATATGAATCCCGATTTCCCCACCCTCGACAGTCTAGCTCAACACGAAACTAGCGCGTTAGCTAAAAAGTATTGGACTGTGAATTACTCATGAAGTATTAAACAAATCGTTATTGTTAAAATGTCAATTGAATGGAAATGTATTAGTGCTCAACTTTTGAAGTCATTTTTCAACTTATTTATTTCGTGTTTTTAGCTAAATATTTTTTTTTTCAATGACTCTCACATATTGGTTGTTTCATACAGGATTGCTCTTAAAACATGCAAAATATCTTAACAAATTAATTTAATATTAATAATAGCTTAATGCTGCACAACGTTTATACCTAGGTGATTTCCTTATAAACATTATTTTTAGTGTTTTTTTCACTTTATATGCGGATAACTATGTTTCCATTTAGTTTGATATTGTTTGCTCGAAAAGGAAGCGAAAACTAGCTAATCTCCAAATTACATTTGAATTCGTTTTTAATCCTGTATAATGTATCATAAGACTAGATACACGTAAGATGAATTTACAACTTTGTACTCGTGAATATAATTCAGAAACTAGCCCTGTTCATTCGTCACTACATATTATGGCTACAGCATACGAAAATTTATCTTCATTTAACGTATCGACCAGTTATTTAACACAGTTATTGTCTAAGTATCAACACAATGACGTAATTCCACCAATGTACTGAAGGCGGGAATCACTGGGATGTCAGATACAACGACGAATCAATCAATCTGAATATCTATGATCTGTTGGCATTACGAGGCCCTCTTCAACAGAGGTAGTAAGCCACTCAACCACTTTGTGCGCCTCCACGCGTTTCATCCCCTCCAACGAATCCCTGTTGGAGGTGACGCGGCACCATTTATATACATGTAAAGACTAAAACGTGCAACTGCGCGCGGAGGTGCGCGGTACAGTGCCATGCTGCCGTGGGAGTCTAAATACCATTCACGGTAGGAATTACTCTCTTAAAGGTCTTTTTTCCTACCAATATCCTACTATATAATAGATTTCTGGTAGGGAAAAAGGCCTTTCAGATTTCTGGTAGGGAAAAAGGCCTTTCAGAAAACAATTCCTACCATGAACAGACTTTACCTTTAGAGTTGATGTCAGATAAGGTTCTCCATAATAAAGGACCGTGTTGTGATATGTGTGTTCACGGTAAGAACATTGGTTTTAATAATACACAGCGATGAATAATTCCTCCCTTCCAAGAAGATGATCTCCCGCTCCTTAGAAATAAAGAGGTAGAGAAGCAAAATTTAACTAACAATCATGTGTTACTCTAAGCCTTGTTGCGAAGTTCTACTTGACTCCACCTCGTTACTCCCAGTCTGTACTCTCTTCATACGTAAAATTGTCCCGTAAGCCTCGCCTGGTATTCCGCGAAGTAATTTCTCCTCCGTGCTCCGGAGATTCTCTAGCAGTCTGTTCTAGTTTCTAAGTACGGTACCTATAACCCTTATTTCATAGAAAGGGCCTTATCTAACATATAGACACGCTACTAGATTTACTTCATAGGCACCGGAACTAGGGAGGTGGGTACATGGGTGCATCCCCGCCGCTCCCTCCCCGATCTCTTGATGGAAGTCACTGTGGGTGGGAAATGATTATGAAAAATTGTGCTACGATTTATTAATGATTCTCCCGACCAGTAACCTTGAAGAAATTTAATTAGTCTCATACTTTATTTGAAGGGCTTAGAGTATTTCTTAATACACACACACACACACACACACACACACACACACACTAGTCCAACGAGCACTTAATTAATTACTTAATTAGTTCTGCGGGAGAAAGGAAAATAAGTGTAGCCTAATATACAAGCAAATTTTTAATTCAAACTAACTCCCATGATTTGATCAATAAACTTATAACTCTATATTGAAACAATTAATAAAACAAAGCAATAAATATTAGGTTGAAATAGTGATGACTGTACAGTTATTATCTTTGTGAAAATTGAATAAAAAAAAATAGTTTTTGACTTTCCGTCTGTCTGGCTGTCTGTCTGCACCTCCAAATAGAGCCTAGACTATTTTACCGATCGGGCTAAAGCTTGGTATCTAGGGTTTTCGTAGGGTTGAGCCAAGTAATTTTTTTGGAATTGGTTATCTCACTCTTAAAATTAAGGGTAGTTTACTGAAGGGCAAAAAGAGAAAAAGTCGATTTTCTCAAAATCGGCTCTGACGATTTTGATTAAATTTCATTTCTAAACATGTATGAAAATTTCAAACCAAATGGCTTCTTTCAATATTTCAACAAAATGACTTTAAGGGCTCTGGTCTGAGGCGTAAATTATCATTTTTTATAATATCTCCTAACTTATTTGAAATATGAAATTACTTATCGTTAAAAATATGTAGGTCTATTTATATTACAAATATTTTATAAGAAGCATATTTTTATAAAACCAGTAACTTTCAAGCTATACGTATATATATATATATAAACTTTTTGAACAAAAAAAGGTATAAGTATTACGGCCGCAAAAAAAAAAACTAACCCGAAATGTTGATGTATATTGACGTCTCAAGACCCCCAAAACCCTAAAAAATGGTCTTTGCAATGGCGTCTGTCTGTGTGTTTGTTTAAAATTAAGATTAGTTTAATAAAGGGCGAAAAGAGAGAAAATCGGATTTCTGAAAATCGGCTCAACGATTTTGATTAAAATTCGTAACTAGGCGTTGATTAAGATTATAAATAAACTGTCTATTTTCATTTTACCATGACAATGAATTTTAGGGTATTTTACAGAAGCAGAAACTTCCGTATCTACGCAACTATTTGAAATAATAAATAACTTTTCATTTAAAAATTGTAGTGCTATTAAAAATAAAATACTTTTATATCAAATATATTTTTATAAAAGCAACAGTTTCTGAGATATTGGCAAATATATTAATACAATTTTGGGAGCTTTAGTTGTAAAGAGATACTAAAGTTCTAACGCAATAATTCTCCAATGCCATAGAGTAATTAAATATAAATAAATCTCTAAAAAAGTTTGTTGTTTTTCCTTAAATCTCTTAGGAGAAATGTTTGTACAGCAATGATCTATCTCCATTTTAGACTCAATAGTCAATAGTTACAATTTTTATTGGTCAAAATTTATAAATGAGGAATTTAATAGCAGTGCGATGGCATGAAGATTTGCAACACCTAATAGAATGTCGAAAATTTTAACCGGAAGTTGAAATTTTAATACGAAGTGTTTACCCTTGTGGACCCAACATTGATCTTTTTTTATCGGTCCAAACATAGTCTACAAATGAGGACATTAATTCTTTAAAAACAAAATTTAAAAATTTAAAACCGGAACTCAAAGAAAAAAGTTGTACATAAGTATAGTGCAATTTATGCTTGGGTTTGCTACTGTATATTATTTAGTTTCACATATACTACGAGTTTTGAGTAAATATCTCCATTTTCAAACAATAGAGCGAGAAAGTCTGTGCAGAGCTCCGTGCCAATTATTTTAACTTTATTATAGATATAGATGATTTAATATAGACCCTATATATATACATAACCTATCGAATAGTGAAACAGTGGAGTGATGCAAAGATATGTTTACGTACCTTTTTTTACTCAACCTCATTTAGCATGGTTTTAGTCATTTTGCTTCTTCCTCTCTCCTTTTCCACATTACGGCACTCCTGCTCTACTTTCATGTATTCATATGGAACTATATGATGTAAAATGTTGCCAGAGTAAGCAGAGATCGTTTAAACTATATCTGTAAAATGTTCTAATCACTCAGTAAAACACTTATTGGTCAGGTAACCACGGACATACATTATCATGTATGGTATGTAAAGCATTACCTAAGTATAATTAACATTACAGATATCAGTTATTAAAATATAAATTAAATAACGCTCCTATATTTAATTTAAGATTAGACTTGAATACAAGAAAAGGTTGTATTTAATGTTAATTTACTAAACTTCTTGTTAATTGGTCAAAAATGGACAGAGGGTTGAAGAACATTTCACAGGAATGGTTTTAATAAGCTTCCATTCACCTTAAAAATACCCCACGACAGTCCAGTTTTAATACGTCAAGTCATATGAACCTCAGCTATCATTTTATTTGGATATTATCAACATCTATAAAAATAACACACTAACCTCAGTGGCGTAGTTAGCTAACGCGCTAGTTTCGTGTTAAGCTGGAATACGTGACGTGGGGAGCGAGATAAGAATCTTGTTCGGGTGGACTTAGGGTGGTTTTCCCTAAATGGTTCTCCACTTTCTCCACGCAACTGCGGGTTTACTTCCTTTATATTCAACCTTTTCAATTCCTAGACCATTACAGTAATTAGTACTTGATCGTATAACCCGAACGGTTAGTAAGACGTGGTATCAATTTTGGTCACAAAAAGCATGCATTTTCTAAGAAAAGGCCTTCCTATAAAAAATTGTAGTGCATTTATTTGTTCCTCTAGCTCAAGTACTATCACGGATGACTATCCCTGACTGATTGTATATTTGGCACGTGTTTCGGCGGATATTGTTTTTATGAAAGCTTCATGGGGTTCACGGCTTTCATAAACAAGGTTTTTAAACTAGGATGAATGTAGGGGAAGGGGTACAGGAAGAGTGTGGAACTGATAACATTATAATCGGGTTTGAGGTCACCATAAACATTTTCATATGCTTAATCCATCCTACAAAACCAGCTCCCCTGCATGTTCGGGGGTTGTGGCAAAACTCGGCGCTAGTAGGGAACGTTAAGCCCTTAACACTCCCCCCCCCCCCCCCCCC
>CABFOV010000924.1:124146-147184 GCA_902141375.1 Timema poppense
CACACACACACACACACGCCCACGCCGGGAGTCCTACCACTGTCACCAGACGGTAATATAAAACCAGTAGGTTTTGAGTTATAATTGTTATAACTGGCTGCACTAATTAGTTAACATGTGTACAGCCAATGGCCGCTCGTGAGAAAAGGCTCTGGGGAATAACCCCCCCCCCCTGCAAAATAAATAAAAAGAAGAAACAAATCAAATTTTGAAATTTACAACAATTATTTCACATATCGGGTGACCTGGCGGTCTAGGGGTAAGGTGTCAGACTTCTGTGCTGGCGGCCGGGGTTCAATCCTCGGTCCCGGCACAGATTTATATAATCACCAAACCCTTCCTTCACCTCTGACAAGACATCTTGTGAGTGTGGGGAATGCCAGGCCTCCACCGTGGTTCAGATTCCACGTTTAACTGTAGGTCCTCCATTTCATCTCACAATCACCCTACCATTACATATTAGAGTAAGTGCGTATAACCCAAACGGGTAGTAAGACGCGGTGATACCACCACTACTACTACTACTACTACTACTACTACTACTAATAATAATAATAATAATAATAATAATATCTCATAATTTTTCATTACACAAGGAAAAAAATGAATCAATAACATCTTCTTCGTTACATAGTTTCCCCATTTTATTGAGTAAATTATTAAAACCGTAATCACCTCAACTCGAGACAACAAGCGCACCTACTAGTAAAATTAGAGTAGTATGTGTTCGTCGTCACTCTGTGACTGTGGGGCGGCTGTTCGCAGAGCCCAAGCTCTGAATGAGTCATAGGCTGGTTACCATGACTACCTGACGTCACTGCCGTTTACTACGTCTTGTGGACTCAGTCCGTGCTACATGAAGTCAACAAACTGATTACACAGACAAGCGATGGAGCCAATGCATAAAAATAGACACCAATTAAATAAATAATGGCTAAAACAATCCGCTTATAATATAACGTGTGATTTTTAAATTGGAATTGCCCCATTTTTTCCCCATTCCACAAACAGGAGAGCAACTTTAGAGCGTGTATTTGAGAAAAAGAATACCTCGACCCTCCCAAATTAGATGGAGTTTTCAATTCAGGATAATATAAAGAGTCTTCACTTACAAAGACGATACTCTGAAATGTTTCAAAATACAGACAGGTGTTACGAAAATACATAGCTAAGGAACTGTAACTATGGCTGCTGGCTTTGTTAAGTGGCTTTAAAATAGCACTTTCTTGTTTTGCCAAAAATGTTCTAAGTACCTCGCGTTGATGTATTATTTTATTAGCTATACGTTCTGAAAACTGATCCAGTGAGAATTCATACTTTTATTGTAGACTTCATAAAAGACGATATTTGAAGTTAGAAATAAGTTACCCTGTGTGTTCAATAAAGAGGAGGAAAGAATTGAAATGCTCTTAGAAGGACCTACTACACCTAGAAAAATGTGACGACCGAATTATCAGAATTTAAATTAATTGTCAAAGGAAATTTGTGATACAGTTGTATTTCAAACAAAAGATCGCATTTTATCCAAAAACTATCTGTGTGGAGTAAAGATATTCCAATCCTGACACCTCAATCAACATACAAAAAAAAAGTATGTACCGATAGTGGCTATTAACCAGTTTATCAGTGCATTTCCAATGATTAATAAAAAATATTTTATGACAGAGCTTGAAGTATTTTACTCGAGGTCAGAAATAACAGAATAAAATATGTCTGGATGTTTGAAAGTATTAAATTTTATAACTTATTTTGTAATGGGAGATACATTTAAATAAATCACAAAAGCATTATAAATTCTTGTAACTATTTCTATGACTACTTCGGAAATTGAACGGTGTTTTTTAACTTTAAAGTTAATCAAATCCTACTTAACAAACAACATGAGGAAATGTTGTCTGTAGAACTAATATTAGCCATATATTTAGGTTTGTCGGTGACAGAAAATTCAGAGCTAAAATTCCTGCTGGGTGTACGTAGGGTGTCCTTTAATAAGCGTTTTCCCACTCATCAGCCATGTGCCTTCCCTCTAATTTAAACTTTCCTAGTCCCTTCTCTCCTAGCGCAATTAAATGTGGATATAAGCAATAAGAATGATTCGGTCAGGAGAAATGTGGGAGAAAAAATTAACACTTTGGCTTTACCAGTCAAAAAAAAAGGACTTATTATAATGATTATTATTATTATTATTAGTAGTAGTATTTTTTATTGTATCAGGAATACACTTTTTTAATCATTAAACATGGTCTAGCTAAGCACAATATGCTTCTCAACTGGTTCCTCATCATAAATGGCATACATACATGCAATAGTGTAAATATAGAATAAATAAATTTCATTCCTTTAAGTATATTCTTACAACTGACATAATTCTAATACTCAATTTAGTTCCTTAAATCTATTACTTTTATATTTTATTTAATATTCGAAAAACAGTCTCGAGTCCATTTCTTAGCTTATTCGTCATCTAAGTCACACTAGTAAAATTATTTCATTAAGTCTGTGAGCCAATTAGCCATTTTTTATTTCTCTTTACACGTTTGATATTTTATTTATTCCCAAAAGGGTATCTTGTATCATGTTAAAACGTGTTGGTATTATTAGTAATAGTAGTGTAGTAGCAGGGACAGATACAGATAATTTTCATAAGGGGGTCATAATTATAACGAACATAGTTACTTACAATGTTGGATTTCAGTTTAAAGCCATTTAATAGTTTATCATTCATATTTGATCGTATGTATGTCTTAAACCATGGTCATCATTCTCTCCTATTTTTTTAAGATCAGATAGTTTTTATAAACTATTTGGAGTGGCCCTCCTTCAATTTTTTTTAAAATGGTTCACTATAGAAGCAATGAGTAGTCGTCTACTTGATTTTTTTTTTAAATTATATTCTTTTATAAGCCATTTAAAGTGTTCCTCACCTAGAATTTTTTTTAATATGGATGCCCCTTGAAGCTATTTAGAGTGTTCCTCACCTTAATTTTTTACGATAATCCCTAATACATTTTTGAAATTTGGATGACCTTGGAAGCTATTTAGAGCTTCCCTCTCTCAACTATTCTAGTAGTTATTTTAAGCGGTCTTATCCGGTAAATTGTTGACAATAGAATGCATCTAGAAGTCATTTGGAGTTTGATTTAGGAGATAATTTGAAATACATAAAGGGGGAAGTTTATTCCAGGGAGGGACAAATTATTTCCAGGGGGGCAGAGTCCTCCACAGTTCCACCGCTCCTGCTGTCCACACATTCTCTATATTCGGTATTCGTGGATGAACTGATCTCACGCGATTATTAGTCTTCTTTTATGTGTGCTAGTCTACCGTCTCTATGCGGAAAAATATTCGTTACCCGGTACACATGACAAATATTCTTACATGAAAACGAATATTTTGTTCACACTTGCGTGAGACATATCGCACATTGAAGAATAACGCACGTGTGGACCCGGTTTAATAGGTGTCTGCGCGTAAAAAGAATAAAAAGTGTACACACTTTATCTGTGTTGTCTTTTAGTTCTAAAATTTGAACTTTCATTATGATTTTATATTAATTTTCTAACTTTCACGGGGGGGGAGGCGGGTCCACTGATCAGTAGTGGTAGTAGTAGTAGTTGTAATAGTAATATACACGGGAATGTTTATCTATATTAATAATCAAATAATATATTTTATAAAAAGAAGTCTTGTAAAATTGTTAAGCTTCTTGCTTGGATCATATAAATGAATAAATCATCTGTTAGTAGTTCAGTTTCAGTTAGTTGACCATCTAAAGTACAATGTATTATAAAGGGTCACTTCCAAGGTTATATGACCGTGTCTATGTCCTAAGAAGAGTGGGTGAAAAGAGAACCAAATTGGATGTGATTCTTCGGTACAGAGAAAACTAGATCGGGCACATACTTAGGAGGAAATGTCTTCTGCACGAAGTCATAGAAGGAAGGGTTGAGGGGGGGGAAAAGAAGCTTAGGAAGAAGAATGAAAATATTGAATGACTTTAAGGGAAGAAAAAAATTCTAGAAAGTGAAGGAGGCAGAGGACAGGAAGCATTGGAGGTTTAAGTTCATTGAGAAAAGGAATGGACCTATCGTAAGACATAGCAACTCCAATGTAGAATAATAATAGAATACAAACTTGCTTACAATAAATAATTAACATTTATTTAAATATTGGTTTAGTCTTCTCTCATAGGTTAGTGTATACAAGATAATGCAAACTGTAGACAGTAGTTTTATAAAAAATATTTTAATGTGATTTTATTCATCCTCTAGACGAGGTGAGTAGTCTTTTTATTTTTGTGATTATATGAGATGACTTAAATCAGTAAAAAAAATGTTTTAATGTAGTTGGTCATGTTACTATTCAAATTAAAATATGTCATATTTGAATAAAATAATAAATTCATTACACTAATTATTATTATTATTATTAGCACCGCGTCTTACTACCCGTTCGGGTTATACGCACTTACGCTAATGTGTAGTGGTAGGGTGATTGTGAGATGAAATGGAGGACCTACAGTTTAACGTGGAATCCGGACCACGGTGGAGGCCTGGCATTCCTCACATTCACAAGATGTCTTGTCAGAGGTGAAGGAAGGGTTGGGTAATCAGATAAATCTTTGCCGGGACCGAGGATTGAACCCCGGCCGCCAGCATATAAGTCTGACACTTTACTCCTAGACCGTCAGGTCACCCAACCATTACACTAATAAAATAATAATAAATATAAAGCTGAACCCCACAGACCATTTCTTTTATCTTAAAATATAGACACTTTCTAAAAACTCGTAATATTTGTGAAATGAACTAATATATATATTGTTGCAGAAACACTGCATCAAATAAAATAAATTAAATAATATACACTGTTACCGAAACGTTGTGAAAAGAGGATCATTTATGTCTGTATTTGAATCTTGTTCGGGTGGTGTTTTTTTTTCAAAATGGTTAGCCACTCTTATCTCACGCAAATGCGGGTACAGTTTATCTAAATTTACCCTTAATAATCACTAAAACTATTAGCGTAATTAGTACATAAGCGTATAACCTGGAGGTGTTGTATGACGCGGTGATAACGGGGGAAAGAAAATAAATTGGGTCAAACTTAATACAACCTTAATAGAGGCAGGTTGGATCTTCTGGATATATTCTGCATGTGTCAACACTTTTGAATAACTTATATTGAAAGAAATTTTTAGAGAAACGTAGATTTTTTTTACTTTATCTAATGAATAGAAAGTATTGTAATCAGGAATAAAGCCGTACTTGAGATGATGATAAATGTTTAGGTTTTATGTGACCCAAACCCAAAAAAGTAGATTTTACCATTCTGTCTGTCTATAGCCTATATTTATGTATCTCAGTATGTCTATATATCCCCGGACACGGGATCAAAACGGTTTGTTGAATGCTCAAACTTTATATTTAGATTCAAATTAAGGGTAGTTTACTTATGGGAAATTTTAAAAAATCGGATATTTTCCAAAAACAGTTAAAATGGTTTTGTTTAAAATTCATATCTGGGAACTGTTTGGTATGAAAAATAACACTGTATACGTCTTTTTGTGTAAAAATAACACTCATTTATGGGTAGTTTATAGATGACTAATTTTTTAAAAACTTTAAATATTTTAAAAATGGCTCTAACGATTTGGTTCCAATGTTTATCTTGAGACTATATGACATCACAAATAATGGAGCCAGCCAAAAGTGTAATCAAAATGTCCTTTGAAATATATTAGAAAGAAATCCAAACTAACTTTAGATTTTGAATGTTTTTCAGAAAAAGAGCTGGTTGATATCCAGATTTGCATCGAAATAAAGTTGAATGACTTAAAATGTGTTGACGCAATCACTTATTTGATACATTTTATACATTGAAGTAAGGGAACAACTGTGTTAGATAATATAACAAGTCTCCATCTTTCAAGAAATTGAATAGGCACTAGGAAGAGAAACTATGTTGTTCTGGGGAGATGTTTATTCTTTCCGCGCAGTTTGTAGGGTTATACTCTATCTACCACAAGCCATAAATAGACACACGAATAATTCAAGTTGTATTAGATATGCCCTTTTGCAATTTGTAATTCAATTGTTTTGTGAGGTTAAATTCGTTTAAGGGCAGTTAACTGATTAATTTTTACTTTCTTGTTATCTTACAAGTAGAGAAAATATTGTGATCGTCAAAAAAATTGAACTCGAGATTTTAATTATTGTCGACGTTTCATGCCCCCCTCCCCTACATGAATCCGAAAAAGTGTTTTTTGAATTTCCGTCTGTCTGTACCTCAGACTAGAGCCTAAACTATTTCACTGGTCAGGTTAAAACTTGATATCTAGGGTTTTCATAGGGTTGCCCCAAGTGGTTTTTGGAATTAGATATTTAACCCTAAAATTAAGGGTAACTTACTGAAGGGCAAAAAAAGAAAAAGTCACCTTTCTCAAAATCGGCTCTAACGATTTTGATTAAATTTTATTTCTTAATATTTATAAATATTCTAAACAAAATGGCTACCCTCCATATTTCGGTAAAATGACTTGTGTGATTGTGTGGTATCATTCATTTTAAAAGCAATATACTTGTGAAATCGGATTTTACTTAATTGTTAATTTGGAGGATGTATTTTTATTCAGTGCTTGTAGAAGCCTACTTATAATATTTGTAAATATTTAGTTATTGTATAATCTACTAAGACGTGCAAGATAAACCAGCCCAGTAGTAGGTCTATAGTGGTCAGTGCACCTGTCTACGAATCTAGGGGTTCCGAGTTCGGTCCTCGAATAGTACCCTGAGAAGTTTTCCCGAAAGGTGAATTATCCCAACGCTAACCAAGATTTTTTTTGTTAGTCTAAAGCTAGACTCAAGATTACTTTTAGTTCCATCCCTTCATAATCACTATCATCACTCATATTATTGCGAGTACGTGTAGAAAACCTCCATATGTGTAACGCGGGCAATGCTCTGTGCTACCATAGCGACTAAAAGTCTACACAAAAGGCGACTGAACTTGATACTTATTTTTCTCCCTGTCAAAGTTTCTATATAAAAATGTGTCAGACACTCTTTTAAACCTTAACTGGTCCTGACTAAATACATACATTTACATAAATTATAAAAATAAGCTATATAACCCCCTTATTAATTTTATTCCAATCATATGGATACACTTTACCCTGCTTATAAAAATAAATTATAGTTTTTAAAATAGCTATAATTTAATCTAGCACACACAGTATATCAATACAATCTAGAAAATGCTAATGTCTCAGGAAAAAGAAATTGAAATTTTAAAATTTTATTTAAAACACTCTCTCCTAGAATATTTGTTACATTCCTGGCTTACAGTTAGACCCAGGCTTGGTTTCCTCCTCTTCTCCCCCCACAAAAGAGACAAAATTAAACCATAATGGTAATTTTTCTATAGAAAATATGTATGGGTCATACTTTCTTAGTTCGCTGAAGTAAAGTTGACTTTACTCAGCTAGTGAGCCGAATTTGACTTCCCATTTTATTGCTGACTTTCCCTTCACTAAGTAGGCAGTGACAAATTACCGAGTCCAATGAATCAGATAATTACTACTAGGCTGCTCTTACCTATTTTATAATAATTTCTCCTAGAATAAGCTCGAGGGATGGTTTAACTCCCTTCCCCCTACCTACTCTTTCATATACTGTTCAAACACCATCAAAATAAGCCATCATTCTTATGTTTAAGCACATTTTGTTTTTAAGGCTCTTAACACAAGCTAACACCCGAGATCGGCCTTATATATCATTTATAATCCTTTGTATCACACCGTTTAGCACGTTAGGACAACGGTAAGTAACCTCAAGGTTTTAATGATAATGTTTTGTCGACATGTATTGGAAATTCTGAAATACTAAAAGTAACCTTGACTTGTATGGTACTCGAACTGGCAAAGCTACCATAGTTTGTTGGTCGACATGTTGATGCAGTCTTGACAACGGCATCAAGTCCAAAATAAAATATATTTCAAACCAAAAATTAAAAAATATATATATTTCAAATAATCATTATTTAGTAACAATTAATAGGGAAAAAATAAATCCTTAACATTTTATTTCTTTTTTGAAATTTAGTATGCTTGTGCTTATTTTAAAAAAAATTAACTAACTTAATTATAGCCTATATATATATATATATAATATGTCAACAAAATAGTTTTTCTAGTTTTCAAAATAACTGCTTTTAAATATTTTTAAACACTTTCTCTATACTTTATATATACATGACCCAAAATGTTATGTATAAATGTAACACATTTGAATGTCTAAAGGTCGAATATGAAGGAAAAAACTTGTAATTTTTTTACAATTCAAGATACTACCACTTCGCTTCCGATTTTCTTCCCTTACGACTTCTTTCTCTCTCTCCCTCTTTTTACTCCTATTTCCATACCATCGTATCTATCTACCTTGCTTTGTTCCTTACTTTACATCCGTACGTCAGCTTATCATACTATTACCATCATCACATACGAAAGACGAACTTCATGCTCCACATATGGTGTGATGAACATACGATACTATATTTTTGACAGCTATAAATATTTCTAGATACATCTCCATAATATAATCATATAGACAGCAAATGTAACGATTGTGTGATATTAAGTCAATAATGATGATACTATCATAATGATAATCATTAAAAGTGAAAATGTTCTAATTTTATGTCATTTAGTGTTAGATTTTTATTAATTACTATAACTATAATAATGTTTGAAAAACGAATCTATAGATAAGAATAGATTAAAACTTTCTGAACCTATTTGTGCACTGTATCCTTCTACCCATACGAAATATACGAATGTGTACACAGATGGTGTAAGGATTAGATAGGTAATATTGAAAAGGAGCACATCTTCATTTTGAGTCAAGGGAGGGGGGAAAACCATTTAGAGAAAAACAATATTCGGTTACCCGGCTGGGATTATAGCTCCAAACATCTTATCACTGGTAAATCCTACTTAGAATAGAGAGCTACGCCTTTTTCCGCGTGTCCAAAGATGCTTATCGACAGCCATGAAATAGCTTGCCACATTGCTCCCTCACAATGACACAGGAATAAGGGTAATGGACACTTGAGATATAAAAAATATTAAAAAACTTTTCTCTTTTTTTTTAAATTTTAAATTATTAAGTTATATACGTGACACTACGTTAAGTTATTATATTCCTTACTAAGCAACCTAATATCACCAGAAAAAGGTTGAGGAATACTAACACAGGTAGTTTAAAAAGATTAGTTCAGAACTAATGGCTCTTTTTGAACTCAATAAATTGAGTAAAAATGTGTTAGTAAGCCTAGGTCTCCAAACAAACTCTCACAAAGATACAATCAATAATAGTTCATGGGGAGTGTGCAGTAACAAGCGCCCCCACCCCCAATATCTCCACCCCACCCTTTCAGGAACCATGACATTAATCCTTTGTACTCTTTTTTTTGAAAACTAGTGCGGGGGTTTCCAACTTAAAAGTGCCCAAGGGCCTCAATTGAATCCACGAATATAGTTGTGGGCCACATCATAATAGGCATCTCTATGTGAGCGGGTTTGCGAACCTAGGTTTGTAAAATAAAATAATTTAATAGTTACTACAATATCATTAAATTCTGAACTCCTTTTTTTTAACCCACTTTATTTAGCCGGTTTCGAATTGGAGTATAACCTTAAACTCTAAGTTATAATAAAGTTAAGTAATAAACACCATCCAAGACACAAATTACTAACATAATATATACCAAAAAGCATTTTATTTATCAGATATAAAATTATATAATCAGTAATATATATAATCACATTTATTGATTATAAATCTATGATATTTTATTTCTACCAAAATAGTATATTAATCATTAAGAAAATGTAATTTTATAATTTGCTCCTTTCATACAAAACTAAAAAAATATATTTATGAGATAAATCGATCTCGTTCACACTGCTCAGAGCTCAGATTATGTAAGAATTTTATATTCTTTATCAAACAAAAGTGTTAATCTTCCATTCCTAAAAGTCTCTTAATACAACATCAAACTCGCAATAAGTTTTGTACTTAAAAACGATTACGCTCTTATCACTAAGATAATTTAATCATATTATACTCAGTAATATTAGATTCATTGAGTAATCATTAGTCAATGTTTAAATAAAATAAGTGTAGCATTTATTAATATATAAGGAACAACAAATATAGAAACATGACTAAATAGGAAACATCAAATTAGCTTGTAACCCATCATGTATTCCAGTCAATCCCTTTCTATAACCACTTCACCTAAAGACTATCCTAGTATTACCACCCACGACAAGAGTTGATTTTTGACTGGCGAACAAAAGAGTAATTGGAACAACGTGCCACTTTATAGCAGTTCCCCAATGTTCTAGAAGGATGGGATGACGTCACAGCCTTCCAGATGTTCGTTTTAGATTACGTGGCAGCAGTGGCAGATCGTGTATAAGCACTACGGAAGTGCAGAACCCCCTATTTCCACTTGATATTATCGATAACATTTAATCTAATGAGTCATTTTTCCTTTAATTCTTTCTTTATTATTGTAGTGCAATATATATTCCTTAAGCTTTATGTCAGTACTTCAGTAGCCATCTCCCAGTTTATGAAAAAGATACAAAAATATTTTATGGAACTGTGTGCTTCACAGTGCCAGTGGCGTGGTGTTTGACTGTTGTGTGCATGCGCACATAGTAGGAGGGTGAGGAGGAAGGTGGGACTGCCAGTTAGACAGAGCACTGTTGCTCTCACAGTGCTGGCTCTGGCGTGATGGTGGAAGAACTCAGCGTGTGTTGTGCTTAAAAACCGTGTAACATATTCTTGAATGTGGTAAAGTGTAGAAGAGTGTAGAATTAGATTATTCTGTTTCCAGCTATTCTATTTGATTGTTTTTTTCTGTTATTTTCTTTAACAGAAATACTAAATGCGTTTTCAGTACTTTAAATGGAGAAAGATTTCCTCAGAGATCTAGGGGAAAATTATTGAACTTTTTTCACAAGTTAAAACAAAAAGAATGGATTTCAGTTTTAAATGAACAATGTAACAATTTAAGTTAAAGCATGTAAAACATTTTTTTTTTGTTCAGATTTTATCAAGTTCCTTAATAAATTTTATTTTTATACATGCCGCCAGTGCGTGGCAGCCTGTTGTGTAGAACCGCCACCTGACAGTCGACATACGTTTCTTCTACTTATTACTTCCCTCCCCTTACCTAAGATCCCATTTAACCTTCTATGGGGCAACTATCGCTTTTAACACCCCGGGAGTGGCAATGTAAAACCACTCTTGGCGGAGAGTTCATTCGAGGAAGAGCTAATTCGTTAGCTCGTACGTTAAATATAATGTAAATATAATTTATATATGTTAAGATCTTTAGTTCTATTAAATTTCGTTATGGCCTGGAATTCATTAAATAATAATTTACTTGTTGATATTAGGAATCTTTGAGTCAAAATTAGTTTTTGGATTCATACTTTATTATTTACATCGTGTTCATTTTTTTTGTAAAGAATGATATAAATTTGTTGAAGTTGTGTAATATGAACTTATGCTATGATTTAGGATAAGGCCTTTTTTTTGTTGGCAACTTAATTTATGTGAGAGTATGTGTCAAACGCACTATTGTTGTTATGTGTCCCTTTCGGACTTTTGAAATATTTTGAATTGATGGAACTTTAACTTTTTGTGATAATAGTGGCAATATGCCATTTCTAGGAAATAGTAAATAGCTATTAGCTTCTGTCTTTAATACTTGTTATTTAGTTTTGATCTATATAGCTAAAATATGTTTGGGAATATAGTAGCAGTCTTCTGATATACTATTAGTGAGGAACTATTAATTGTTATGCGTTTGAGAATATAATTATATTCTTTATTTCTGATATAATATTAGAGGAAATTATATGGCAATTAAATGTAGACTTATCTTTTCTTTGTGTTACTTTGTTACTGTCACTAGAAATTTACTCAAGTTCATATATAATTTATGTAGCTATGGTACTTCTTTTACATTGCCCTGTTTTCTTTAGTAGGGTCAATGAAGTCTGTACTCCGTTTTGAAATATTTATTTATTAATTAATAATATAATTGTTTATTTTATTAAACCAATTTCTCAACTACTTATAAATAATAACATCACTTAAAACACAAAACAATCCCCGTTCAATTTAATAAGATACAGAAACTCAGCAAACAAGATTAACAGATTCCTAAAATTAATATTATGAGCTAATAATGTTTTACTGTTTGAATTCCTGATTTATTGTTCTTAGCTTATATTTTGGCTGGGCATCTGCAAGCTATTTTTTTTTTCATCCCATATACAATTTTTTTAAAACTACTGCTTGCCAACACCGACATTCTGCTCTCTGTCATTTTATGTTTTTCTTGTACCATCTGTTTCCTCCCAAGCAATATAATTATGTCATAAAAGAGCTATGAGAATTAATTAAATATTCCTACTATCCCATCAAAATAAATATTAATATCTGTCTTTATTTGAGATGGCGGTAGATACGATACTTTAAACATATTATTCCATTACGTCTTTCCACCAAGTTGATTTAGCGACAGTATTTATTTTTATTTTAAAGCTCTTAGCAGTTATAATATTGAATTTTGGTTGGTTTATATAAGTTACATATGATAACGTTCAGGTCATTAGGGTAAGTATAAAATAATTGATAATTCATCTGAATTAAGTGATTAAGTGATAAATATTAAATTAGAATTATGATATCGATTTAAATTTACCGGAAATGGATGGGTGTAAGGAATAGAAGAATAGCTATTAAATATATTTAAAAGAAATTATTCTAAAAAGGAATAAAACTATGCGAATTACATGAGGGTTTCAGTAACGTTTAAATAACGTTTAATATGTAAAATATATTCCCACAAACCACAAAATATTACAGAAATATCTGTTCTCCAGAGGATAACGAGGGAAAACAGAAATATATATTCTAAATATTCTAGATGGTAGCTAAGAAGGATAATCAAGATAATACATTGTGGAGTTTTTTAGAAAAAGAAGAGGTAAGTAAAAGGTTTGCAAAATATTTCAATGAAAAATGACCCACGAAATTTGGAAAAATATATTATTAGTCTCGATAACGCAATTAAGAATAGTTTATATTGTAAAAGTAGAAGTTAAATTAAAAATAACATAGAAAACATACAAATAACACACAAAAGAACTACAACATAAAATTATTTTAAGAAAAATTAATTCAGCTATTTAACCTAGTAGCATCTTGCTATAATTCCCCAAAGTTGTAGAGTATAAACAAATAAAAGTAGATATTAAATATACAAAAATAAAATTAGGATAGAAAAACCAATTTAAATTCAAAATTGACTTTAGCTACCAGCTTTAGTTCATGTTTGTTTTATTTTTATTAAAAAAAGCTGTAACGATCTTGATAAAAATCTCAAAATGTATTTAAATTTATTTCGTGAATAAAGCAACTCAAGGGTTTGTAAACCACTGATGTTTCATGACTTTATATTCTCAACGTACATCGAATTCAACCGAGGCCATTTAATTAATGTGAAACCAAAATACTAAATTTAAAAAAACCACTAATTAACAGGTTAGAAGATACTAAAAAAAACTCTTACATTTAAAAGACCAAATAAATGAATGTAAACTTGTGATAATTATATTTTCTTCTTTTTAAACTGAATATAGATGTTCATTTTAACATGAGACTTGGTGAATGTTCACACTCAATTTATGCATTCATAATGATGTCTCAAGCCAGAGAAAGAATAAAATAAACGATGTAATTCCGTGGTGTCATTCTTCTATGAATGTTAGCTCGAATAAAGTAATTTTCCAATGTCGAGAAGTTATGTTTATTATCTAACTTATGCAGGTACTAGAATAAGAGCTTACCTCCAGTTTTTTTTAAGAATCTATTCTATACATATTTATGTCTAAATATTATAAGCAATTTTTTTTAAATTGCTAGTTTAACAAGAACTGGGATCCGCGCCAGTGATGAAAAGAATACTAAGGGAATTCAAATTCCAGCGGAACTGGGAATGAATTTTCTAAAATTGTTTCTCACTCTCCCTCTATGCAAATGTAGGTAAATTTCAACTAAATGTTAGCTTTCTCATCCCTATCCCAATAATGTAAGTAAACGTGGATGATACAAATGGTGTAATAAACAGGAACTGGGATATTCCTATTATTCTCAACAACAACAAAAGCCAATGCCATGTAATTAACATATATACATAATTTATATTATATATATTTATACACATATACACCCAATAACTGTCGAATAGGTCAGTTCGCAAATTAATCATTAAATATTATATTATGCCAATGGGATGATTGCAGCATCGCAAAGGTACTAAACAAATTTCATCACACTAATATACCGGAGTAAACTTGCAATATAATAAAATATATATAAAGAGAAGATTTTCTAAAATATATCTTGTGCCGATAAAATTTAAGGTGTGGCATATACTCCTTATAATGCCTTGTGCTCTAACGTGCTACTCTCGTGTTAGTCTGGACTTTCGAAGACGGGTAGATCGGGGTTCAATCCTGGTCAGGTGCACTGAGAATATTCTACCCTAAACGGGTTCCCACTCTTCTTCCACGCAAATTTAAGTTCACTTACTCTCAATTAAACCTTTCTAATACCTAAACAATAGTGTAATTAGTACATCGGTGTACAAACCGAACGGGTAGTAAGACGCGGTGCTAGAAAAATCTTCCCGATCATCCCGTAATCATCATCGAGTCTAGGGGAGTATTCTGCCCGTTTTGGGGGCTACAAGCGTTAGGATACCGGATTATCAATACCTGAATTGGAGGGCTACCTTTGAACCCTGGGGTTTATAAACTGTGTAGGATCACCTAGAGATTAGTCAGGCCCTTTGTTAAGCATTCCTTGCATACTTCTTTCCGTCACGAGTTTCTAAGTAAATCTATTAAGTTTTTTCTATACCTTCTAATATCTCTTATCAACAGCATATTTTGTAATAGAACATAGTAGTAGGCCTATAATAAAAAAAAACAAGCCGGACGTCAATTACGAGCCCACACAATCAGAATCCAGTCCCTTCCCCCATCCTTGGCTGCAAACCTTATGCTTATATGCGATCTAATATTAAATTAATTCCAACTACAAGTCACATGTTTGGTTAAGAAGGAATTCTGTAAGTTAAGAAATGAAAACATATTAATGTAAAGAGATAGAGAACGTTAGGATAAATAGTTGATTAATATTTTAAAATGAGAGTTTCTAAAAACTAAGCCATACCAACCGTCCCAATTTTTATTTCCTTTTTACATTTTTAAAACTCACACTGGAGCAATTACAGAGCTGCACTTAAATAACTCGTGCCAGAGGGTAATTGATTTTAACGCCCACCACTCCTACGATCCAAATAAAAATGCATGGTCTGGCAGCCTCAACCATTCCATATACGTATAAAAAAAAGCATATATCTAATAGTCAATTTTAAAATATCAATTGAAAATATCTCCGGATATTAACTTGGTTAATATAATTAACGTTCATATATATATAATGTTACCCTGACACAGCCTCAATTTCACCTATAGTACAAACATTATTGCCATACATTGAATAAAATAAAACTTGAGATTATTCTTTTAGCTTAGTTGTAAATAAAAATAAATAATGTACTAGCTGGTGTGCCCGTTCTTCGCGCGGGGACTATCTAAGTATCTTTGTTCTTTTTTTTTCAACAAATATAATATAAAATTAACCTAACAAAAATAACCAGCTATTACATTATTTTAAAATACCAATCTTATAATGGTTTAAATTATGTGAATAAACGTGAAAAGTAGACAGGTTGACTAAAACTTAATATCAAAATAATAGGGATGGAATATAAAAATGTAATATCTTTGCCTAAAAGTGATCAGAAGAGAAGTAAAACAAAGGGAGACACATTTTAACTTTAAAAAATGGGTTAAAAAGAGCATCGCAGTTCAAAAATAACTGCAGGCATTAAATAATGGACTTTTGTAGGTATATATATGTCCCCGAGAATAACTGCCATATTTCAATTTTCTACCACAAAAAGCTTTATTCTTTAATAAAATATGTAAATTTGAGCCCCTTATTTTGGAACAAATTTTCATTATTTGATGATTATCTGGGGGTAATATTTGTAGTTACTTGCTAGTATATCAAATTTATACCACACCAAAAAGTGTTTGTTTCTATACAATTCGAAACTTTACCTGTCCCCCTTTTACCTCCTAAACCAAATCACTAACTCTTGTTTTAAAATTTTAAGCCATTCTGGTTATTTGGGGTTGATAAATTTATAGATTTGTAAATTACTAGAAAGGACGCCCCCCTTCCTATTTTTTGGCCCTACATTTTAAAATATATATATATATATATTTTTAGATTGTTTGAGGTAGATCTTAAAACCGCCTAACAAATTTCAATCTCTACCACGGTAAGTTTTTTTTTAAATATAAGGTTCAGGAATTTCGATACTTAGCCCCTCTTCTCTCGTCCTCTCCTCCTATTTCAAAAACCTTACTTAGAGAAACCTAACAATTTTTTTTTTTATATAAGTTTTGAAAATCTTGAAAAATAATTACAAATATAAATACTAGTTTAAAATATAATATTACTAGCATACTACCGGTTTAAAAATCAAAGATTTAATTTCTGGTCGTGTAGTGTGTCCCATTGGCATGTGTTTGAACACTATTACGAATGGTAATCATTTTTACTGACGTTAAGAATCTTGGAGGTGGATTTCAATCAAAGACTCTAGAGTAGATAAAATAATTACTCCAAAGTAAGTGTGAAACTGTTCCTAAATTGAAGCTTTAATTATAAACACTTTTTTTGAGTATACTTCTTCGTTTTATTGGGGCCCCCGTGGGAATTTTCGCTCAATAAGTATTCATACACCCTTTTTAGTTAGAGACTACCTACTTGTCTGATAATTTCAGCTTCATAGTTATTTTTAACTTAAAAAAATGTTTTTCGACTTTACTATTTCGAATATTAAAACAGAATTTAAGTGCCCTCCATGTTAATCGTTAGCCACCACGTATTCATTCTTTAAGGTAAGGTGTTACATTCATGAAAAATGTCACCTTCTTAGATCTTTTGGCTTCGAGATTTTGTCAAATTTGGTTTATTGGAAGCCCCCCTCCCCCCCGGTTTGCCACCTTGTATTTCTGCACCCTTTTGGGCTTGGAGCTACTTTCCTGCCAAATTTTAGCTTCCTAAGTCATCTGGGCTTCGAGATTATTTTGTCCGGACAGTGGGACTGGTAATTAATCTAGAGGAGATTGTTAATGTTTTTACCGTTAATATATATATAGTTATAGATAATTTCCAAATACATACGGTGTAGAAAAGTCAAGCTTAGAACTTACTTTAAGTTCCCTGACGTTAATAATTCAATAATGTATTTCATTATTGGTGTGAAAAGTTACGTCACCGATGTTGGTATTACATGGTAGGGTAGTGTGTCAAAGAAGTAATAGGGAAAAAAAGCGGTACGTGGCTTATGGATCATCCATAAAGACAGCACGTGAGATTCAATTAGAGGTGCTTTCCGGAATTTGAAACTAGGTTAAATAATGTCAGAAGTTATGTCTTCAGGGTTTCAATAAAGCTCAGCAATAAGTTGAAAGCATCCGTTACCATTTTAGTAATACTAAGAAAGAAGGGTAAATACTATAATTGTTATTGATGTGGCTTAATCTTTCCTTTCTACGTCTTCTAATGGATACAAAAACAACATAAATTAGCACAGAAGATTAACGAGTGGATTCAAACGGGGGTTTAATATAATGTAATAATATTTAGTACCACGTCTTACTACCCGTTCGGGTTATACGCTTTTAAGTACTAATTACGCTAATGGATTAGGAATTGGGAAGGTTGAATTAGAGGAAATTAACCCGCATTTGCGTGGAGGGAGAGTGGAAAACCATTTAGGAAAAACCACCCCCAGTTCACCCGACCGAGATTCGAACCTCTATCTCCCCGTCCTCAGAAGTCTAGCTCAACACGACAAGCGCGTTAGCCAACTACGCCACCGAGGCAGGTCTAGATTAGTAACTTTACGGTTTTCATACTGATTATATTTATTGATAGTTAATCATATATATATGACCGGCTCTGTGGTCTAATGATCAGAGTTCCTGACTACAGATACAAAGGTCCTGGGTTCGATTTCCTAAACTTCACACTTTATCAATTTTATATGGGTCTGGAACGGGCTCAAACTCAGCCTCATGAGAAAAAATGAGTAGCTACTTGAGTAAATAAGTAACGGCTCTGGTCTAGAAAACTGATATTCATTTCTGAAGGTCTCGGTGTGTCAAACAAATGACAGCCTCTATCCACAAATGTTGGCACCATCTTCACCAGAATACGAATCCATATCGTATACAATTCTAGCTGTTAATTATTATTTGTATGTTAAGCTTCGACTACTTGAGGGGTTTATTATAGGTTGTATTACACAATTTAAGCTATTAAGTTATGTTTATATTCAAGCCAAAAGCGGAATTTAGTATTAAGAGCCATACCAAATAACTTTGTGATATAGTAGGCTAGAATTAGTAAATTTACACCAAAAATATAGCGCGTGGATCATTTATGATTAAACACTAACGTAAATAAAGAGTTAATAGAAGTTTCTACTGCTGAAAATTGTTGAAACATTAAATGATATTTGGATAAAAACTGTATTGAAAAGGACGTTTTTGCACTTTTTAGAATGGCTTAACAGATAAGCATTGTGCACAAATCTTCATTCTCTCATAATAGGGACATACTGCAGTTGTTAATAAGAAACTTTGTCACTTTGTCCCCCATCGTGACCGGGAAAAATATCGGGTAGTCATTAAACACGAATGTCCTGCACACATTTCTGTCATATCGTAGGTATTTCCTTTTCCCTTTTACTCCCATACCTCGCACGCACACACACACAAACGAGCCGAGAGTTGAGCTGGACCTGCCATGATGAACTTCTTAATCTTTATCTTCCATCTCCTTTAAGGTACATATCCTCAGATCTTTACTTACAAGTATGTTATTTTATAGTTTGATTGTTCGTAGTAAGGCCGAAACACGTTAAGTGATGACTAATATCAAAGGTGAAAAGACCAATACTTTTCATTTTACATTAGTATTATTATTATAATCACTGGGTATTACCAACCATTCTGGCTGTACGCACTTACGCTAATTTGTAATGGTAGAGTGATTGTGAGATGAAATGGAGGACCTACAGTTTAACACGGGATCCGAACCACGGCGGAGGCCTGTCATTCCCCACATTCACAAGTTGTGATTAATACACATTTTGTCAGAGGTGAAGGAAGGGTTTGGTAATCAGATAAATCTGTGCCGAGACCGGGGATCGAACCCTGGACCCCCAGCATAGAAGTCTGACACTTTACCTCCAGACCACTAAGTCGGCTTTCATTTTACAGTGTTTACTTAGCGCTAACGTGCTCGCGAATGTTCTCTCGAGGTCTACCTTCCGGCTAGCACATTTTAAAGTCAACATAAACATCCAAAAAGTTTGCAATTTTTATTTTATGGCAATTGTGAGTTTACATTTTGTCTCTTTCTAAAACCAGGCATGACTATCAATTTTGTCCACTTGCAATCAATCGTTTCACTAATAAATACGCACGGATTTCCTGGTTTATAGTTATAAATTTCACAACATATTGAAAATGACTATTTTCAAATTTGGTACGGTATGAATCCACCACGCAACTGACCCGGGTTTTATACCTTTAAAATTTTATTTTCATTTGTATTAAATTTGTTTTTAAATAAACTACTGCCTGTTTTCCTCAGATATGATTTGTGTCAATATCATTCC
Source organism: Timema poppense (assembly GCA_902141375.1). Taxonomy (NCBI): domain Eukaryota; kingdom Metazoa; phylum Arthropoda; class Insecta; order Phasmatodea; family Timematidae; genus Timema; species Timema poppense. The sequence goes on from CABFOV010000924.1 coordinate 144,067, forward strand.
TTTTATTTGATAGGGCCGTTTAATTTATTCGTTGCCTGAGATTCCAACGCTTCCTTTCGGCAAGTTATTGTGGAGTGGTTTGGAAGGATTCCGTACGACGTTGGGCTGGGGGTTAATCCCTGGCTCGGTATTTTATTTTGGTTTAGTACTTCAGGATTTTCCTTACTATTTAATAGCTGTATTAATTTTCACTGGTTTCACCTCGCGAATCAGATGGACTATTTCTTGTTGTAGATAATTATTATATAACAACTGTACCTATGTTTGAATCGTCTTTTTAGTTATTATGTGAGCCTGCTTCGGTATCCGCGCGGTCTAAGGCATCGTTCTACAATATTGGCTGATGCGAATATCGGGGCTAGAATCCCAGTTGGGTCTACCGAGGGTGGCTTTCCCTGAATGATTTTTTTCTACTCTCCATCCATGCGAATGTGAGTACATTTAATATAAATTTAAACTCCTCCTCCCTAACACATTAACTTTAATTAGTACATATGCGTATAGCCCGAGAGTGTAGTGAGACGTGGTGTTAAAATAAAGTTGTGTGTTAGCCCGAATAGCCAATATGAGAAATGTTTTTCCTTATCATTCCCTCTCCACTACACGTTCAAACCTAATTAAGGGTGGTTTTTAATTTGAATTTTAAATTGTATGTTTAATCTATGAGTATCCCTCCTGGAGAGCCCTCAGGAGCTGGTGTAGGGGAACTGTTCTTCATGTATCTACCTTTTTTTTTAAATATAATTTTATGTTATTTTAAGTTTTAATTTTTTTTCCATATATTTCGTTTAAGTCTATAAAAATATTTAAAAATTAGCTATGACTCTACTATTTGTATATTTAATTAGTTTGAAGCTTAAAAAATAGCATTAAAACACAAATCTATTTAAAATGAACAAAGTATACCCAGTTTTTTTTAAGTAACCAAGTATTATATATTGTAAATGTATGATTATTTTATAACAGTCTTTAAAACAACAACATGGGGTTTCTTCTTTAATTTGATTTAATAATTACTTAATTCCACAGACGTTGTAATATCTTACTTACAACTTATTGGCTCAAATTAAGCTAATAAAAGCTTTGAAACAAAATATAGAGCATCGCGGAGCTTATCGATTCGAATTACCCAATTTTCTTATTTGAATTACGTAAAACGTGGTGCAATAATTAAAAAACGTAATTAAGTTAAGGATGTATTTTATTTTCGTGGTGGACATCGGATGAACAAATATAAAAGTGGGGATTGTGTAAAATAAGATCTCTAAAGTATTCAAGAACTTAACAGATGAGATCTTTGAAGTTGATACTTTTTTAAGTCTAATCTGTTAATCTAAAAAGTAAAGTTAGACCGTCATTTATTTGAGAAACTTTCCTAATAATTTAAGTAGAACTTAGGAACAAGCTATCCTTAAGAATAACCTAAACTTATCTGAAGTATGTGAGAAGTTAAAAAAAAAAGAGTGACGGTAATATTATTCATTGTTGCCCTGGCTAAAAGTCGGAACTTTTTACTACCAATAAGACATTCCATTTCCGAACAAATATTTTAAAGGGGGAATACCTCTTTTCCATTATGATTTATATAAGTGTAATGTAAGTGGGGTAGGAAGGGATCTTGGGGTCAAGCATACCCTTTGTCTTTGAAATATTTTTTAGTAAAATAAAGACAGAATAACAATAAAGTACTTTATAATATTCATAAGATATTTCCTTTTTATTAATTTTTTAGGTATTTAACGTGAAATCCCTGAACTGACTGAGTATATAACTAACTACACGACTTACAAAGTAGCTTAAATATAGAATAGATACAACATCTAGCCGTAGGTCATTAATTCATTATTGTGAAAGAGGAAACCAACAATTCCCCAATGATACTTTTCGGCCATTCCGGGAATCGAACCCGGGATTCTTAGCTCAGTAGTAGATATACACGTTACTGGCTGAGCTAAGGTGCCAGACGATCATAAGTTAAACCACTGTTCTGACATCTCACTTCCAAATTCCGATTAAAAAGACCCCGTAATTCCATAAGGATGAGAGGATCGGGGCAAAAACATGGTAACCCTAATTTGACGACAAAATATGTTAGCAGTGGTTTCTGGTTACATAGCACTTGAACTAAAACATGTTTTATAGTCAGTATAGAACTTGAGGATAACTAATATCCATTAATATTTTATTATTTTTATTGCTATATTTCAGGATATTATAGACCTTTAAAGAGTGAAAATATCCGATCTAAATCATTAAATTAGGTAAGGGGAATTTTAGGGTGGAGGGGTTGTGGTTTTCAGTATTTTATTACGTTTTATTACGAAAGGAGGAAAATAGGGGGGAGGTCAGAATTCATCATACGAAAGGTTTTTTTTGCCAAAGTTTATGGTGAGACAACAACAAAATTGTAAGAAAATTCTATAATTTTTCTTTTTAACTCATTGACTACTTCCAATTTAATCATTAATTTTATAGAAATATAATTAATATCACTCGCTATATTACCAACACATATGTCTAAAAATAGCCAAGCTATTACAATAATCTTATATACAAAATCGTAAAAAATTACGTAACGTAAGATATGGGCTGGTTACAGAAAATCTTATTATCCCTTACAACAGGGACGGGGTGTCTAAAATCATGAAATAAAGCCTCACGTAACTTAAGGATGGATTTTATAGAATGTTTTATCAAATACTTGTGACATTTTATTTTGTTTTAGAACTTTATAAATCTAACAAAGTAAGGTGAGCAAAATTGATAAATTTAATACAGTTGTCGATTGATTAAATCAGCTCTATAGATAATTTTATCTCAACATTTAGATAATGCCACAAAAATATTAACGACATTGACTGTACCTACTGCTTCTCATAAACGATCGTTTTCTTCCTCTAATAGGCTTAGAGCTTATCTTAGAAGACATTAACGTGGAGTTTGAGGAGGGGTTTTAATGGTTGATAAAAGCTCAAGAAAGATGAAGATATTTTACACTTGAAAACCATCAATAACAGCATAATCTTGCTTGCTTGATTTATTCATTGCGGACAGGATATCTGAACCATATTTTTTAAGATTAGGTGGTAGTGTGATATTATGTATTCCTCTGTAATTT